>JAGMVL010002379.1:0-98998 GCA_019202695.1 Populus x sibirica
CGACTCGGTTTTCTTGAATGTTTTTTCGAGTAAGAGTGGTTGTGTCTTATTTGGGGGATTTCGCATGCGTCATCTTTGAAATAATAGTTTCGGTCCACCCGATTTACGTGTGGGCATCGACTCACTTTTCCTTGGCCGTTCACGAGTGGGCGGCAGGCTCATGTGGGGTGGCAAACGATGATCCATAGTTTATCTACTTGGCACAATTTCGGTGTTGTTTGAGAGTGGGGGGGACTCGATTTTTCTTGGCCCCATTGTTTCGGGTAAAGAGTGGTTGTATGCGAGGATTCATCGTCATCTTTGAAAATAGTTTTCGGTGACAATTTAAATGTGGGCATGACTCACTTTTCCTTGAACGTTTATGAGTCAATATAGGAAATTACGTGTGCGGCGACGAATCCATGGATGAAGCTCTCGAAACAACTTCGGTGTTGATTTACGAGTGGGACGGCTCGATTATTCTTGGTGTTTTCGAGTAAGAGTGGTTGTGTGTATTTGAGGTTTCCATGCGTCATCTTTGAAAATAGTTTGGGGTGAGGGTACGTGTGGGCATCGACTCACTTTTCCTTGAACGTTTATATGAGTCAACGAGTGTGTGCGCGGACGAATCCATGCGTGAGCTCGAAACAAGTTCAGGTGTTGATTTACGAGATGGGTGAGGCTCAGTTTTCTTCTTTATTACAGGTAAGAGTGGTTGTGTCATGAGATTCCATCATCATCTTTGAAAATAGTGTCGGTGAGAATTTACGTGGCAGGCGGCGGCTCGATTTTCTTAATAGTTTGAGTCACCGGGGTACTCGTGGGTGACCGAATCCATTGGTGACTCCTACGAAACAGGTTCGGGGTGTTGATTTCTGAGTGGGCGGGGACTCAATTTTTCTTGGTTGTTTCTGAGTAAAGAGTGGTTGTGTGCGCTGAGGATTCCATGAGTCATCTTTGAAAATAGTTTCCGTCACAATTTCTGTGTGGGTAGCGACTCAGTTTTCCTTGCTGTTTATGAGTCAATAGGGGTTGTGTGCGCTGACGAATCCATGGCTGAGCTCTGGAAACAATTTCGGTGTTGATTTCTGAAAGTGGGAGCGCCTTAATTTTTCTTGGGTTGTTTACAGGAGTAAGAGTGGTTGTGTGCGTTGAGGATTCCATGCGTCATCTTTGAAAATAGTTTCGGTCACAATTTCTGTAGGGCATCGACTCACTTTTCCTTGCCGTTTATGAGTCAACAGGGGCAGTGTGGGCGGAGCGAATCCATGGGTGAGCTCTCGAAACAATTTCGGTGTTGATTTCGAGTGGGGGGGACTCGGTTTTCTTGTGGTTTTGAGTAAAGAGTGGTTGTGTGCGCTGAGGATTCCATGCGTCATCTTTGAAAATAGTTTTAGGTCACAATTTCGTGTGGGCATCGACTCACTTTTCCTTGACCGTTTATGAGTCTTGAGGGGTAGTGTCGGGGGCGAATCCATGGGTGAGCTCTCGAAACAATTTCGGTGTTGATTTCGAGTGGGAGCGACTCGGTTTTTCTTGACTGTTGTTTACCCGAGTAAAGAGTGGTTGTGTGCGCTGAGGATTCCATGCGTCATCTTTGAAAATAGTTTCGGTCACAATTTACGTGTGGGTATCGACTCACTTTTCCTTGACTGTTTATGAGTCAACGAAATTTGTGTCCCGAATCCATGGGTGAGCTCACGAAACAATTTCGGTGTTGATTTCGAGTGGGAGCGACTAGGTTTTTCTTGATTGTTTTTCGAGTAAAGAGTGGTTGTGTGCGTTGAGGATTCCATGCGTCATCTTTGAAAATAGTTTCGGTCACAATTTACGTGTGGGCATCGACTCACTTTTCCTTGACCGTTTATGAGTCAACGGGCGTGTGTCGTTGGTGAATCCATGGGTGAGCTCTGGAAACAATTTCGGTGTTGATTTCGAGTGGGAGGCGACTCAGGTTTTCTTGGGTTTTTACGAGTAAAGAGTGGTTGTGTGCGGCGAGGATTCCATGCGTCATCTTTGAAAATAGTTTCGGTCACAATTTCGTGTGGGCATCGACTCACTTTTCCTTGGCCGTTTATGAGTCAACGGGGGGTGTCGTGTCTTGGCGAATCCATGGGTGAGCTCTCGAAACAATTTCGGTGTTGATTTCGAGTGGGAGCGACTCGGTTTTTTCTTGGCATTTCGAGTAAAGAGTGGTTGTGTGCGGCGAGGATTCCATGCGTCATCTTTGAAAATAGTTTTCGGTCACAATTTACTGTGTGGGCATCGACTCACTTTTCCTTGACCGTTTATGAGTCAAGGGGGCTGTGTCGGCGGCGAATCCATGGGTGAGCTCTCGAAACAATTTCGGTGTTGATTTCGAGTGGGAGCGACTCGGTTTTCTTGACTGTTTTACGAGTAAAGAGTGGTTGTGTGCGGTGAGGATTCCATGCGTCATCTTTGAAAATAGTTTCGGTCACAATTTCGTGTGGGCAGCGACTCAGTTTTCCTTGACTGTTTATCAGTCAACAGGGGCTGTGCGGCGAGCGAATCCATGGGTGAGCTCTGGAAACAATTTCGGTGTTGATTTCGAGTGGGAGCGACTCGGTTTTTCTTGGTTGTTTTGAGTAAAGAGTGGTTGTGTGCGTTGAGGATTCCATGCGTCATCTTTGAAAATAGTTTCGGTCACAATTTACGTGTGGGCATCGACTCACTTTTCCTTGACCGTTTATGAGTCAACGGGCGGTGTGTGTGTTGACGAATCCATGGGTGAGCTCTCGGAAACAATTTCGGTGTTGATTTACGAGTGGGAGGGACTCGAGTTTTTCTTATTTGTTTACGAGTAAAGAGTGGTTGTGTGCGGTGAGGATTCCATGCGTCATCTTTGAAAATAGTTTCGGTCACAATTTACGTGTGGGCATCGACTCACTTTTCCTTGACCGTTTATGAGTCAACAGGGGCGGTGTGCGGTGACGAATCCATGGGTGAGCTCTCGAAACAATTTCGGTGTTGATTTCGAGTGGGAGCGACTCGGTTTTTCTTATTTGTTTCGAGTAAAGAGTGGTTGTGTGCGTTGAGGATTCCATGCGTCATCTTTGAAAATAGTTTCGGTGACAATTTACGTGTGGGCATCGACTCACTTTTCCTTGACCGTTTATGAGTCAACAGGGGGCGTGTGCGGGCACGAATCCATGGGTGAGCTCTCGAAACAATTTCGGTGTTGATTTCGAGTGGGAGCGACTCGGTTTTTCTTGATTGTTTCGAGTAAAGAGTGGTTGTGTCTTATTTGAGGATTCCATGCGTCATCTTTGAAAATAGTTTCGGTGACAATTTACGTGGGCATCGACTCACTTTTCCTTGACCGTTTATGAGTCAACGGGGGTGTCGTGTTGACGAATCCATGGGTGAGCTCTGGAAACAATTTCGGTGTTGATTTCGAGTGGGAGGGACTCCGATTTTTCTTGGCTGTTTTGAGTAAAGAGTGGTGTGTGTGTTGAGGATTCCATGCGTCATCTTTGAAAATAGTTTCGGTCACAATTTTGTGTGGGCATCGACTCACTTTTCCTTGACCGTTTATGAGTCAACGGGGGCGGTGTGGATTTGCGAATCCATGGGTGAGCTCTCGAAACAATTTCGGTGTTGATTTTCGAGTGGGAGCGACTCAGATTTTTCTTGAGTGTTTTCGAGTAAAGAGTGGTTGTGTGCGCGAGGATTCCATGCGTCATCTTTGAAAATAGTTTTCGGTCACAATTTACGTGTGGGCATCGACTCACTTTTCCTTGGCCGTTTATGAGTCAACGAGGGGTGTGTGTGACGAATCCATGGGTGAGCTCTCGAAACAATTTCGGTGTTGATTTACGAGTGGGAGCGACTCGGTTTTCTTGACATTTTACGAGTAAAGAGTGGTTGTGTGCGGTGAGGATTCCATGCGTCATCTTTGAAAATAGTTTCGGTGACAATTTACTGTGTGGGCATCGACTCACTTTTCCTTGGCCGTTTATGAGTCAACGGGGGCGGTGTCGGTGACGAATCCATGGGTGAGCTCTCGAAACAATTTCGGTGTTGATTTCGAGTGGGAGCGACTCGGGTTTTTCTTGGGCATTGTTTCTGAGTAAAGAGTGGTTGTGTGCGGTTGAGGATTCCATGCGTCATCTTTGAAAATAGTTTCGGTCACAATTTCTGTGTGGGCATCGACTCACTTTTCCTTGACCGTTTATGAGTCAAGAGGGGCTGTGTACGTTGACGAATCCATGGGTGAGCTCTGGAAACAATTTCGGTGTTGATTTCGAGTGGGAGCGACTCGGTTTTTCTTGAGTTGTTTTCGAGTAAAGAGTGGTTGTGTGTGGCTGAGGATTCCATGCGTCATCTTTGAAAATAGTTTCGGTGACAATTTGTGTGGGCATCGACTCACTTTTCCTTGACCGTTTATGAGTCAACGAGGCGGTGTCGTGTTGCGAATCCATGGGTGAGCTCCCGAAACAATTTCGGTGTTGATTTCGAGTGGGAGCGACTCTAGTTTTTTCTTGACTGTTTTCGAGTAAAGAGTGGTTGTGTGCGGCGAGGATTCCATGCGTCATCTTTGAAAATAGTTTCGGTGACAATTTACGTGTGGGCATCGACTCACTTTTCCTTGACCGTTTATGAGTCAAGAGGGGCGTGTTCGGTGGCGAATCCATGGGTGAGCTACGAAACAATTTCGGTGTTGATTTCTGAGTGGGAGCGACTCGGTTTTTCTTGAGTTGTTTTCGAGTAAAGAGTGGTTGTGTGCGGCGAGGATTCCATGCGTCATCTTTGAAAATAATTTCGGTCACAATTTACGTGTGGGCATCGACTCACTTTTCCTTGGCCGTTTATGAGTCAATAGGGGCGGTGTGTCGTTGCGAATCCATGGGTGAGCTCTCGAAACAATTTCGGTGTTGATTTCGAGTGGGGCGACTCGGTTTTCTTGAGCTGTTTCGAGTAAAGAGTGGTTGTGTGCGGCGAGGATTCCATGCGTCATCTTTGAAAATAGTTTCGGTGACAATTTACGTGTGGGCATCGACTCACTTTTCCTTGACCGTTTATGAGTCAACGGGGGCAGTGTGGGCTGGCGAATCCATGGGTGAGCTCTCGAAACAATTTCGGTGTTGATTTACGAGTGGGAGCGACTCGGTTTTTCTTGATTTTTACGAGTAAAGAGTGGTTGTGTCTAGTTGAGGATTCCATGCGTCATCTTTGAAAATAGTTTCGGTGACAATTTACGTGTGGGCATCGACTCACTTTTCCTTGACCGTTTATGAGTCAACGGGGGCGGTGTCGGGTGACGAATCCATGGGTGAGCTCTCGGAAACAATTTCGGTGTTGATTTCGAGTGGGAGCGACTTAAGTTTTTTCTTGGATTGTTTTCGAGTAAAGAGTGGTTGTGTGGGCGAGGATTCCATGCGTCATCTTTGAAAATAGTTTCGGTGACAATTTACGTGTGGGCATCGACTCACTTTTCCTTGACCGTTTATGAGTCAAGAGGGT
Source organism: Populus x sibirica (assembly GCA_019202695.1). NCBI lineage: Eukaryota > Viridiplantae > Streptophyta > Magnoliopsida > Malpighiales > Salicaceae > Populus > Populus x sibirica. The sequence goes on from JAGMVL010002379.1 coordinate 5,464, forward strand.
GTGTCTTGTTGACGAATCCATGGGTGAGCTCCGGAAACAATTTCGGTGTTGATTTCGAGTGGGAGCGACTCGGTTTTCTTGAGCTGTTTACGAGTAAAGAGTGGTTGTGTGCGTTGAGGATTCCATGCGTCATCTTTGAAAATAGTTTCGGTGACAATTTACGTGTGGGCATCGACTCACTTTTCCTTGACCGTTTATGAGTCAACGAGGGGCGTGTGTCGTTGACGAATCCATGGGTGAGCTCTCGGAAACAATTTCGGTGTTGATTTCGAGTGGGAGCGACTCGGTTTTTCTTGTTTGTTTTCGAGTAAAGAGTGGTTGTGTGCGTTGAGGATTCCATGCGTCATCTTTGAAAATAGTTTCGGTGACAATTTACGTGTGGGCATCGACTCACTTTTCCTTGACCGTTTATGAGTCAACGGGGGTGTGTCGGTGGCGAATCCATGGGTGAGCTCTCGAAACAATTTCGGTGTTGATTTCTGAGTGGGAGCGACTCAGTTTTTCTTGTTGTTTTCGAGTAAAGAGTGGTTGTGTGCGGCGAGGATTCCATGCGTCATCTTTGAAAATAGTTTCGGTGACAATTTCTGTGTGGGCATCGACTCACTTTTTCCTTGACCGTTTATGAGTCAACGGGGCATGTGCGTTGACGAATCCATGGGTGAGCTCTCGAAACAATTTCGGTGTTGATTTCGAGTGGGAGCGACTCGGTTTTTCTTGATTGTTTACGAGTAAAGAGTGGTTGTGTGCGTTGAGGATTCCATGCGTCATCTTTGAAAATAGTTTCGGTCACAATTTACGTGTGGGCATCGACTCACTTTTCCTTGCCGTTTATGAGTCAACGGGGCGTGTCGGTGACGAATCCATGGGTGAGCTCTCGAAACAATTTCGGTGTTGATTTCGAGTGGGAGCGACTCGGTTTTTCTTGACTGTTTCCGAGTAAAGAGTGGTTGTGTGCGGCGAGGATTCCATGCGTCATCTTTGAAAATAGTTTCGGTGACAATTTACGTGTGGGCATCGACTCACTTTTCCTTGACCGTTTATGAGTCAACGGGGGCGTGTGCGGCGACGAATCCATGGGTGAGCTCTCGAAACAATTTCGGTGTTGATTTCGAGTGGGAGCGACTCGGTTTTTCTTGTTTGTTTTGAGTAAAGAGTGGTTGTGTGCGGCGAGGATTCCATGCGTCATCTTTGAAAATAGTTTCGGTGACAATTTCTGTGTGGGCATCGACTCACTTTTCCTTGACCGTTTATGAGTCAACAGGGGCAGTGTCGGCTGACGAATCCATGGGTGAGCTCTCGAAACAATTTCGGTGTTGATTTATGAGTGGGAGCGACTCAGTTTTTTCTTGACTGTTTACGAGTAAAGAGTGGTTGTGTGCGGCGAGGATTCCATGCGTCATCTTTGAAAATAGTTTCGGTGACAATTTACGTGTGGGCATCGACTCACTTTTCCTTGACCGTTTATGAGTCAACGGGGGTTGTGTGGGTGCGAATCCATGGGTGAGCTCTCGAAACAATTTCGGTGTTGATTTCGAGTGGGAGCGACTCGGTTTTTCTTGATTGTTTTCGAGTAAAGAGTGGTTGTGTGCGTTGAGGATTCCATGCGTCATCTTTGAAAATAGTTTCGGTGACAATTTACGTGTGGGCATCGACTCACTTTTCCTTGGCCGTTTATGAGTCAACGAGGGGCGTGTCGGGTGACGAATCCATGGGTGAGCTCTCGAAACAATTTCGGTGTTGATTTCGAGTGGGAGCGACTCGGTTTTTCTTGATTGTTTACGAGTAAAGAGTGGTTGTGTGCGTGAGGATTCCATGCGTCATCTTTGAAAATAGTTTCGGTCACAATTTCTGTGTGGGCATCGACTCACTTTTCCTTGACCGTTTATGAGTCAACAGGGGCAGTGTCGGCTGACGAATCCATGGGTGAGCTCTCGAAACAATTTCGGTGTTGATTTCTGAGTGGGAGCGACTCGGTTTTTTCTTGGGTTTTTTACGAGTAAAGAGTGGTTGTGTGCTTATTTGAGGATTCCATGCGTCATCTTTGAAAATAGTTTCGGTGACAATTTACGTGTGGGCATCGACTCACTTTTCCTTGACCGTTTATGAGTCAACGGGGGCGGTGTCGGCGACGAATCCATGGGTGAGCTCTCGAAACAATTTCGGTGTTGATTTCGAGTGGGAGCGACTCGGTTTTTTCTTGGTTGTTTTACGAGTAAAGAGTGGTTGTGTGCGGCGAGGATTCCATGCGTCATCTTTGAAAATAGTTTCGGTGACAATTTACGTGTGGGCATCGACTCACTTTTCCTTGACCGTTTATGAGTCAATAGGGGCGTGTGTGTGGCGAATCCATGGGTGAGCTCTCGAAACAATTTCGGTGTTGATTTCGAGTGGGAGCGACTCGGTTTTTCTTGAGCTGTTTACGAGTAAAGAGTGGTTGTGTGCGGCGAGGATTCCATGCGTCATCTTTGAAAATAGTTTCGGTGACAATTTTACGTGTGGGCATCGACTCACTTTTCCTTGGCCGTTTATGAGTCAACGGGCGGTGTCGTTGACGAATCCATGGGTGAGCTCTGGAAACAATTTCGGTGTTGATTTCGAGTGGGAGCGACTCGGTTTTTCTTGTTGTTTCCGAGTAAAGAGTGGTTGTGTGCGGTGAGGATTCCATGCGTCATCTTTGAAAATAGTTTCGGTCACAATTTACGTGTGGGCATCGACTCACTTTTCCTTGACCGTTTATGAGTCAAGAGGGGCTGTGTCGGGTGACGAATCCATGGGTGAGCTCTCGGAAACAATTTCGGTGTTGATTTCGAGTGGGAGCGACTCGGTTTTTCTTGATTTGTTTCGAGTAAAGAGTGGTTGTGTGCCTGAGGATTCCATGCGTCATCTTTGAAAATAGTTTCGGTCACAATTTCTGTGTGGGCATCGACTCACTTTTCCTTGACCGTTTATGAGTCAACAGGGGCTGTGTGCGCTGACGAATCCATGGGTGAGCTCTCGAAACAATTTCGGTGTTGATTTGCGAGTGGGGGCGACTCGGTTTTTTTCTTGACTGTTTCGAGTAAAGAGTGGTTGTGTGCGGCGAGGATTCCATGCGTCATCTTTGAAAATAGTTTCGGTGACAATTTACGTGTGGGCATCGACTCACTTTTCCTTGACCGTTTATGAGTCAACGGGAGGGGTGTGCGGTGACGAATCCATGGGTGAGCTCTCGAAACAATTTCGGTGTTGATTTCGAGTGGGAGCGACTCGGTTTTTCTTGGATTTGTTTACGAGTAAAGAGTGGTTGTGTGCGGCGAGGATTCCATGCGTCATCTTTGAAAATAGTTTCGGTCACAATTTTCTGTGTGGGCATCGACTCACTTTTCCTTGACCGTTTATGAGTCAACAGGGGCGTGTGCGTTGACGAATCCATGGGTGAGCTCTCGAAACAATTTCGGTGTTGATTTACGAGTGGGAGCGACTCGGTTTTTCTTGGCTGTTTACGAGTAAAGAGTGGTTGTGTGGTTGAGGATTCCATGCGTCATCTTTGAAAATAGTTTCGGTGACAATTTCGGTGTGGGCATCGACTCACTTTTCCTTGACCGTTTATGAGTCAACGGGGCGATGTGTCGGTGGCGAATCCATGGGTGAGCTCTCGAAACAATTTCGGTGTTGATTTACGAGTGGGAGCGACTCGGTTTTTCTTAGTTGTTTTACGAGTAAAGAGTGGTTGTGTGGTGAGGATTCCATGCGTCATCTTTGAAAATAGTTTCGGTCACAATTTACGTGTGGGCATCGACTCACTTTTCCTTGACCGTTTATGAGTCAACGAGGGGGCTGTGTGTGCGGTGACGAATCCATGGGTGAGCTCTGGAAACAATTTCGGTGTTGATTTCTGAGTGGGAGCGACTCAGTTTTTCTTGGCTGTTTCTGAGTAAAGAGTGGTTGTGTGCGGTGAGGATTCCATGCGTCATCTTTGAAAATAGTTTCGGTGACAATTTCGTGTGGGCATCGACTCACTTTTCCTTGACCGTTTATGAGTCAAAGAGGCGTTTGTGATTTGACGAATCCATGGGTGAGCTCTCGAAACAATTTCGGTGTTGATTTCGAGTGGGAGCGACTCGGTTTTTCTTGAGTTTTTTCGAGTAAAGAGTGGTTGTGTGCGGCGAGGATTCCATGCGTCATCTTTGAAAATAGTTTCGGTCACAATTTACGTGTGGGCATCGACTCACTTTTCCTTGGCCGTTTATGAGTCAACGGGGGCGTGTGGTGTGGCGAATCCATGGGTGAGCTCTGGAAACAATTTCGGTGTTGATTTACGAGTGGGAGCGACTCGGTTTTTTCTTGAGTTGTTTACGAGTAAAGAGTGGTTGTGTGCGTTGAGGATTCCATGCGTCATCTTTGAAAATAGTTTCGGTGACAATTTACTGTGTGGGCATCGACTCACTTTTCCTTGACCGTTTATGAGTCAACGGGGGCTGTGTGGGCTGACGAATCCATGGGTGAGCTCTCGAAACAATTTCGGTGTTGATTTCGAGTGGGAGCGACTCGGTTTTTCTTGGTTGTTTCGAGTAAAGAGTGGTTGTGTTGGTTGAGGATTCCATGCGTCATCTTTGAAAATAGTTTCGGTCACAATTTCCGTGTGGGCATCGACTCACTTTTCCTTGACCGTTTATGAGTCAACGGGGGCTGTGTCGGGTGACGAATCCATGGGTGAGCTCTCGAAACAATTTCGGTGTTGATTTCGAGTGGGAGCGACTCGGTTTTTCTTATTTGTTTCGAGTAAAGAGTGGTTGTGTGCGGCGAGGATTCCATGCGTCATCTTTGAAAATAGTTTCGGTGACAATTTACGTGTGGGCATCGACTCACTTTTCCTTGACCGTTTATGAGTCAATAGGGGCTGTGTTTGCGAATCCATGGGTGAGCTCTGGAAACAATTTCGGTGTTGATTTCGAGTGGGAGCGACTCGGTTTTTCTTTGTTTTTCGAGTAAAGAGTGGTTGTGTGCTGGTGAGGATTCCATGCGTCATCTTTGAAAATAGTTTCGGTGACAATTTCGTGTGGGCATCGACTCACTTTTCCTTGACCGTTTATGAGTCAACGGGGGCGTGTCAGGGTGGCGAATCCATGGGTGAGCTCTCGAAACAATTTCGGTGTTGATTTCGAGTGGGAGCGACTCGGTTTTTTCTTGATTTGTTTGCGAGTAAAGAGTGGTTGTGTGCGTTGAGGATTCCATGCGTCATCTTTGAAAATAGTTTCGGTCACAATTTACGTGTGGGCATCGACTCACTTTTCCTTGACCGTTTATGAGTCAACGGGGCGCTGTGTCGGGTGACGAATCCATGGGTGAGCTCTCGAAACAATTTCGGTGTTGATTTCGAGTGGGAGCGACTCGGTTTTTCTTGGCGTTGTTTTGAGTAAAGAGTGGTTGTGTGCGTTGAGGATTCCATGCGTCATCTTTGAAAATAGTTTCGGTGACAATTTTTGTTGTGGGCATCGACTCACTTTTCCTTGGCCGTTTATGAGTCAACAGGAATTTGTGTCTTGTGACGAATCCATGGGTGAGCTCTCGAAACAATTTCGGTGTTGATTTCGAGTGGGAGCGACTCGGTTTTTCTTGATTGTTTTACGAGTAAAGAGTGGTTGTGTGCGGCGAGGATTCCATGCGTCATCTTTGAAAATAGTTTCGGTGACAATTTCTGTGTGGGCATCGACTCACTTTTCCTTGGCCGTTTATGAGTCAACGGGGGATTTGTGTGGGCGCGAATCCATGGGTGAGCTCTCGAAACAATTTCGGTGTTGATTTCGAGTGGGAGCGACTCGGTTTTTCTTGATTTGTTTCGAGTAAAGAGTGGTTGTGTGCGGTGAGGATTCCATGCGTCATCTTTGAAAATAGTTTCGGTGACAATTTACGTGTGGGCATCGACTCACTTTTCCTTGACCGTTTATGAGTCAAGAGGGGGCTGTGTGCGGACGAATCCATGGGTGAGCTCTCGAAACAATTTCGGTGTTGATTTCGAGTGGGAGCGACTCGGTTTTCTTGAGTTGTTTACGAGTAAAGAGTGGTTGTGTGCGCTGAGGATTCCATGCGTCATCTTTGAAAATAGTTTCGGTGACAATTTCTGTGTGGGCATCGACTCACTTTTCCTTGACCGTTTATGAGTCAAGAGGGGCGGTGTGCGCTGGCGAATCCATGGGTGAGCTCTCGAAACAATTTCGGTGTTGATTTCGAGTGGGAGCGACTCGGTTTTTCTTATTTGTTTTCGAGTAAAGAGTGGTTGTGTGCGGCTGAGGATTCCATGCGTCATCTTTGAAAATAGTTTCGGTGACAATTTATGTGTGGGCATCGACTCACTTTTCCTTGACCGTTTATGAGTCAACGGGGCGAGTGTCGGTGACGAATCCATGGGTGAGCTCTCGAAACAATTTCGGTGTTGATTTCGAGTGGGAGCGACTCGGTTTTTCTTGAATTGTTTTGAGTAAAGAGTGGTTGTGTGCGGCGAGGATTCCATGCGTCATCTTTGAAAATAGTTTCGGTCACAATTTACGTGTGGGCATCGACTCACTTTTCCTTGACCGTTTATGAGTCAACGGGGCGTGTGCGGCGCGAATCCATGGGTGAGCTCTCGAAACAATTTCGGTGTTGATTTCGAGTGGGAGCGACTCGGTTTTTCTTGAATGTTTACGAGTAAAGAGTGGTTGTGTGCGCTGAGGATTCCATGCGTCATCTTTGAAAATAGTTTCGGTCACAATTTATGTGTGGGCATCGACTCACTTTTCCTTGGCCGTTTATGAGTCAACGAGGGGGCGGTGTGGGCTGACGAATCCATGGGTGAGCTCTCGAAACAATTTCGGTGTTGATTTCGAGTGGGAGCGACTCGGTTTTTCTTGGCTGTTTTCGAGTAAAGAGTGGTTGTGTGCTTAGTTGAGGATTCCATGCGTCATCTTTGAAAATAGTTTCGGTGACAATTTCCGTGTGGGCATCGACTCACTTTTCCTTGACCGTTTATGAGTCAACGGGGGCGTGTGCGGGTGACGAATCCATGGGTGAGCTCTCGAAACAATTTCGGTGTTGATTTACGAGTGGGAGCGACTCGGTTTTTCTTGGCTGTTTACGAGTAAAGAGTGGTTGTGTGCTAGTTGAGGATTCCATGCGTCATCTTTGAAAATAGTTTCGGTGACAATTTACGTGTGGGCATCGACTCACTTTTCCTTGACCGTTTATGAGTCAAGCGGGGGTGTGTGCTTGACGAATCCATGGGTGAGCTCTCGAAACAATTTCGGTGTTGATTTACGAGTGGGAGCGACTCGGTTTTTCTTGATTGTTTAGAGTAAAGAGTGGTTGTGTGCTTGGTGAGGATTCCATGCGTCATCTTTGAAAATAGTTTCGGTGACAATTTACGTGTGGGCATCGACTCACTTTTCCTTGACCGTTTATGAGTCAACGGGGTGTGTGCGGTGACGAATCCATGGGTGAGCTCTCGAAACAATTTCGGTGTTGATTTCGAGTGGGAGCGACTCGGTTTTCTTGATTGTTTTCGAGTAAAGAGTGGTTGTGTGGGTGAGGATTCCATGCGTCATCTTTGAAAATAGTTTCGGTGACAATTTACGTGTGGGCATCGACTCACTTTTCCTTGACCGTTTATGAGTCAACGGGCATGTGTCGGCGAATCCATGGGTGAGCTCTCGGAAACAATTTCGGTGTTGATTTACGAGTGGGAGCGACTCGGTTTTTCATTGTTTTACGAGTAAAGAGTGGTTGTGTGCGTTGAGGATTCCATGCGTCATCTTTGAAAATAGTTTCGGTGACAATTTCCGTGTGGGCATCGACTCACTTTTCCTTGACCGTTTATGAGTCAACGGGGCGTGTGTGCTGACGAATCCATGGGTGAGCTCTCGAAACAATTTCGGTGTTGATTTACGAGTGGGGGCGTGGGGGGGTTTTTCTTGTTGTTTTCGAGTAAAGAGTGGTTGTGTGCGGCGAGGATTCCATGCGTCATCTTTGAAAATAGTTTCGGTGACAATTTCCGTGTGGGCATCGACTCACTTTTCCTTGACCGTTTATGAGTCAACGGGGGAAATGGTTGTGTGCGGGTGACGAATCCATGGGTGAGCTCTCGAAACAATTTCGGTGTTGATTTCGAGTGGGAGCGACTCGGTTTTTCTTGGCTTGTTTTACGAGTAAAGAGTGGTTGTGTGCGGCGAGGATTCCATGCGTCATCTTTGAAAATAGTTTCGGTGACAATTTACGTGTGGGCATCGACTCACTTTTCCTTGGCCGTTTATGAGTCAACGGGGGCGTGTGCGGTTGCGAATCCATGGGTGAGCTCTGGAAACAATTTCGGTGTTGATTTCGAGTGGGAGCGACTCGGTTTTTCTTGGGCTGTTTCTGAGTAAAGAGTGGTTGTGTGCGGTGAGGATTCCATGCGTCATCTTTGAAAATAGTTTCGGTCACAATTTCCGTGTGGGCATCGACTCACTTTTCCTTGACCGTTTATGAGTCAACAGGGGGTGTGCGGCTGTTGACGAATCCATGGGTGAGCTCTCGAAACAATTTCGGTGTTGATTTCGAGTGGGAGCGACTCGGTTTTTCTTGGCTTGTTTCGAGTAAAGAGTGGTTGTGTGGTTGAGGATTCCATGCGTCATCTTTGAAAATAGTTTCGGTGACAATTTACGTGTGGGCATCGACTCACTTTTCCTTGGCCGTTTATGAGTCAACGAGGGGGTTTGTCGGCTGGACGAATCCATGGGTGAGCTCTCGAAACAATTTCGGTGTTGATTTCGAGTGGGAGCGACTCGGTTTTCTTGGGTTGTTTTCGAGTAAAGAGTGGTTGTGTGCGTTGAGGATTCCATGCGTCATCTTTGAAAATAGTTTCGGTGACAATTTCTGTGTGGGCATCGACTCACTTTTCCTTGGCCGTTTATGAGTCAACGGGGGTGTGTGCGTGACGAATCCATGGGTGAGCTCTGGAAACAATTTCGGTGTTGATTTCGAGTGGGGCGACTCGGTTTTTCTTGATTGTTTCGAGTAAAGAGTGGTTGTGTGCGGCGAGGATTCCATGCGTCATCTTTGAAAATAGTTTCGGTGACAATTTACGTGTGGGCATCGACTCACTTTTCCTTGACCGTTTATGAGTCAACGAAGTTGTGTGCTGTTGACGAATCCATGGGTGAGCTCTCGAAACAATTTCGGTGTTGATTTCGAGTGGGAGCGACTCGGTTTTTCTTGCTGTTTTTACGAGTAAAGAGTGGTTGTGTGCGGCGAGGATTCCATGCGTCATCTTTGAAAATAGTTTCGGTGACAATTTCTGTGTGGGCATCGACTCACTTTTCCTTGACCGTTTATGAGTCAACGAGGGGTGTGTGTGACGAATCCATGGGTGAGCTCTCGAAACAATTTCGGTGTTGATTTCGAGTGGGAGCGACTCGGTTTTTCTTGGCTTGTTTATGAGTAAAGAGTGGTTGTGTGCGTTGAGGATTCCATGCGTCATCTTTGAAAATAGTTTCGGTGACAATTTACGTGTGGGCATCGACTCACTTTTCCTTGACCGTTTATGAGTCAAACGGGCGTGTCTGTGGTGACGAATCCATGGGTGAGCTCTCGAAACAATTTCGGTGTTGATTTACGAGTGGGAGCGACTCAGTTTTTCTTGAGTTGTTACGAGTAAAGAGTGGTTGTGTGCGGTGAGGATTCCATGCGTCATCTTTGAAAATAGTTTCGGTCACAATTTCCGTGTGGGCATCGACTCACTTTTCCTTGGCCGTTTATGAGTCAACAGGGGCTGTGTGCGCTGACGAATCCATGGGTGAGCTCTGGAAACAATTTCGGTGTTGATTTCTGAGTGGGAGCGACTCGGTTTTTCTTGGCTGTTTCTGAGTAAAGAGTGGTTGTGTGCGTTGAGGATTCCATGCGTCATCTTTGAAAATAGTTTCGGTGACAATTTACGTGTGGGCATCGACTCACTTTTCCTTGACCGTTTATGAGTCAACAGGGGCTGTGTTGACGAATCCATGGGTGAGCTCTCGAAACAATTTCGGTGTTGATTTCGAGTGGGAGCGACTCGGTTTTTCTTGATTGTTTCGAGTAAAGAGTGGTTGTGTGCGTTGAGGATTCCATGCGTCATCTTTGAAAATAGTTTCGGTGACAATTTACGTGTGGGCATCGACTCACTTTTCCTTGACCGTTTATGAGTCAAAGAGGGCTGTGTCGGGTGGACGAATCCATGGGTGAGCTCTCGAAACAATTTCGGTGTTGATTTCGAGTGGGAGCGACTCGGTTTTTCTTGTCTTGTTTGAGTAAAGAGTGGTTGTGTGCGTTGAGGATTCCATGCGTCATCTTTGAAAATAGTTTCGGTGACAATTTACGTGTGGGCATCGACTCACTTTTCCTTGGCCGTTTATGAGTCAATAGGGGCGTGTGCGGCGTGACGAATCCATGGGTGAGCTCTCGAAACAATTTCGGTGTTGATTTCGAGTGGGAGCGACTCGGTTTTTCTTGATGTGTTTACGAGTAAAGAGTGGTTGTGTGCGTTGAGGATTCCATGCGTCATCTTTGAAAATAGTTTCGGTGACAATTTACGTGTGGGCAACGACTCAGTTTTCCTTGACTGTTTCTGAGTCAACAGGGGCTGTGTGTGCGTGACGAATCCATGGGTGAGCTCTCGAAACAATTTCGGTGTTGATTTACGAGTGGGAGCGACTCGGTTTTTCTTGATTGTTTACGAGTAAAGAGTGGTTGTGTGCGTTGAGGATTCCATGCGTCATCTTTGAAAATAGTTTCGGTGACAATTTCCGTGTGGGCATCGACTCACTTTTCCTTGACCGTTTATGAGTCAACAGGGGCGTGTGTGCGGTGACGAATCCATGGGTGAGCTCTCGAAACAATTTCGGTGTTGATTTACGAGTGGGAGCGACTCGGTTTTCTCGTTGGCATTTTCGAGTAAAGAGTGGTTGTGTGCGGCGAGGATTCCATGCGTCATCTTTGAAAATAGTTTCGGTCACAATTTACGTGTGGGCATCGACTCACTTTTCCTTGACGTTTATGAGTCAACAAGGCGTGTGTGTGGCGAATCCATGGGTGAGCTCTCGAAACAATTTCGGTGTTGATTTCCGAGTGGGAGCGACTCGGTTTTTCTTGATCTTTTTCGAGTAAAGAGTGGTTGTGTGCGGTGAGGATTCCATGCGTCATCTTTGAAAATAGTTTCGGTGACAATTTACGTGTGTGGGCATCGACTCACTTTTCCTTGGCCGTTTATGAGTCAACGGGGGGGTGTGGGTGACGAATCCATGGGTGAGCTCTCGAAACAATTTCGGTGTTGATTTCCGAGTGGGAGCGACTCGGTTTTTCTTGACTGTTTTTCGAGTAAAGAGTGGTTGTGTGCGGCGAGGATTCCATGCGTCATCTTTGAAAATAGTTTCGGTGACAATTTACGTGTGGGCATCGACTCACTTTTCCTTGACCGTTTATGAGTCAAACGGGGCGTGTGTGTTGCGAATCCATGGGTGAGCTCTCGAAACAATTTCGGTGTTGATTTACGAGTGGGAGCGACTCGGTTTTCTTAAGTTGTTTTGAGTAAAGAGTGGTTGTGTGCGTGAGGATTCCATGCGTCATCTTTGAAAATAGTTTCGGTCACAATTTACGTGTGGGCATCGACTCACTTTTCCTTGACCGTTTATGAGTCAACGAGGGGGTGTGTGCGGCGGCGAATCCATGGGTGAGCTCTCGAAACAATTTCGGTGTTGATTTACGAGTGGGAGCGACTCGGTTTTCTTGAGTTGTTTACGAGTAAAGAGTGGTTGTGTGCGTGAGGATTCCATGCGTCATCTTTGAAAATAGTTTCGGTGACAATTTACGTGTGGGCATCGACTCACTTTTCCTTGACCGTTTATGAGTCAATAGGGGCTGTGTCGGTGACGAATCCATGGGTGAGCTCTCGAAACAATTTCGGTGTTGATTTTCGAGTGGGAGCGACTCGGTTTTTCTTGGTTGTTTTCGAGTAAAGAGTGGTTGTGTGCTGTTGAGGATTCCATGCGTCATCTTTGAAAATAGTTTCGGTGACAATTTACGTGTGGGCATCGACTCACTTTTCCTTGGCCGTTTATGAGTCAACAGGAAATGTGTGTCTGGCTGCGAATCCATGGGTGAGCTCTCGAAACAATTTCGGTGTTGATTTCGAGTGGGAGCGACTCGGTTTTTCTTGATTGTTTCGAGTAAAGAGTGGTTGTGTGCGGTGAGGATTCCATGCGTCATCTTTGAAAATAGTTTCGGTGACAATTTACGTGTGGGCATCGACTCACTTTTCCTTGACCGTTTATGAGTCAACGGGGGCGGTGTCGTGGCGACGAATCCATGGGTGAGCTCTCGAAACAATTTCGGTGTTGATTTCGAGTGGGAGCGACTCGGTTTTTCTTGACTTGTTTCGAGTAAAGAGTGGTTGTGTGCGGCGAGGATTCCATGCGTCATCTTTGAAAATAGTTTCGGTGACAATTTACTGTGTGGGCATCGACTCACTTTTCCTTGACCGTTTATGAGTCAACAGGGGCATGTGTGTGCTGTGACGAATCCATGGGTGAGCTCTCGAAACAATTTCGGTGTTGATTTCGAGTGGGAGCGACTCGGTTTTTCTTGGTTGTTTACGAGTAAAGAGTGGTTGTGTGCGGCGAGGATTCCATGCGTCATCTTTGAAAATAGTTTCGGTGACAATTTACGTGTGGGCATCGACTCACTTTTCCTTGACCGTTTATGAGTCAACGAGGGGTGTGTGTGACGAATCCATGGGTGAGCTCTCGAAACAATTTCGGTGTTGATTTACGAGTGGGAGCGACTCGGTTTTTCTTGGCTTGTTTTTGAGTAAAGAGTGGTTGTGTGGCTGAGGATTCCATGCGTCATCTTTGAAAATAGTTTCGGTGACAATTTACGTGTGGGCATCGACTCACTTTTCCTTGACTGTTTGTGAGTCAACAGGGGCTGTGTGGGGTGACGAATCCATTGGTGAGCTTTGGAAACAATTTCAGTGTTGATTTTTGAATGGGAACGACTCAGTTTTCCTTGACTGTTTCTGAGTCAAGAGTGCTTGTGTGCGATGAGGATTCCATGCGTCATCTTTGAAAATAGTTTCGGTGACAATTTCTGTGTGGGCATCGACTCACTTTTCCTTGACCGTTTATGAGTCAAGAGGGGCTGTGTGCGCTGACGAATCCATGGGTGAGCTCTGGAAACAATTTCGGTGTTGATTTCTGAGTGGGAGCGACTCAGTTTTTCTTGACTGTTTTACGAGTAAAGAGTGGTTGTGTGCGGTGAGGATTCCATGCGTCATCTTTGAAAATAGTTTCGGTGACAATTTACGTGTGGGCATCGACTCACTTTTCCTTGACCGTTTATGAGTCAACGGGGGGGTGTGGGGGCGAATCCATGGGTGAGCTCTCGAAACAATTTCGGTGTTGATTTCGAGTGGGAGCGACTCGGTTTTCTTGTTTGTTTACGAGTAAAGAGTGGTTGTGTGCGCTGAGGATTCCATGCGTCATCTTTGAAAATAGTTTCGGTGACAATTTACGTGTGGGCATCGACTCACTTTTCCTTGACCGTTTATGAGTCAACGGGGGCGTGTGTCGGTGACGAATCCATGGGTGAGCTCTCGAAACAATTTCGGTGTTGATTTCGAGTGGGAGCGACTCGGTTTTCTTGGCTGTTTTCGAGTAAAGAGTGGTTGTGTGCGGCGAGGATTCCATGCGTCATCTTTGAAAATAGTTTCGGTGACAATTTACGTGTGGGCATCGACTCACTTTTCCTTGACCGTTTATGAGTCAACGGGGTGTGTGCGGTGACGAATCCATGGGTGAGCTCTCGAAACAATTTCGGTGTTGATTTACGAGTGGGAGCGACTCGGTTTTTCTTGAGTTGTTTCGAGTAAAGAGTGGTTGTGTGCGTTGAGGATTCCATGCGTCATCTTTGAAAATAGTTTCGGTGACAATTTCTGTGTGGGCATCGACTCACTTTTCCTTGACCGTTTATGAGTCAACAGGGGCTGTGTGCGCTGACGAATCCATGGGTGAGCTCTCGAAACAATTTCGGTGTTGATTTCTGAGTGGGAGCGACTCGGTTTTTCTTGGCTGTTTGTTTCCGAGTAAAGAGTGGTTGTGTGCGCTGAGGATTCCATGCGTCATCTTTGAAAATAGTTTCGGTGACAATTTACTGTGTGGGCATCGACTCACTTTTCCTTGACCGTTTATGAGTCAAGAGGGGTTGTGTGTGTGACGAATCCATGGGTGAGCTCTGGAAACAATTTCGGTGTTGATTTCGAGTGGGAGCGACTCGGTTTTTCTTGAGTTGTTTCGAGTAAAGAGTGGTTGTGTGCGCTGAGGATTCCATGCGTCATCTTTGAAAATAGTTTCGGTGACAATTTTACGTGGGCATCGACTCACTTTTCCTTGACCGTTTATGAGTCAACGAGGGGGTGTGTGGTGACGAATCCATGGGTGAGCTCTCGAAACAATTTCGGTGTTGATTTTTCGAGTGGGAGCGACTCGGTTTTTCTTAGTTGTTTTGAGTAAAGAGTGGTTGTGTGCGTGAGGATTCCATGCGTCATCTTTGAAAATAGTTTCGGTGACAATTTACGTGTGGGCATCGACTCACTTTTCCTTGACCGTTTATGAGTCAACAGGGGGTGTGTGGCTGACGAAACCATGGGTGAGCTCTCGAAACAATTTCGGTGTTGATTTACGAGTGGGAGCGACTCGGTTTTTCTTGGCTTGTTTCGAGTAAAGAGTGGTTGTGTCTGTTGAGGATTCCATGCGTCATCTTTGAAAATAGTTTCGGTGACAATTTATGTGTGGGCATCGACTCACTTTTCCTTGCCCGTTTATGAGTCAACAGGGGATGTGTGCGCTGACGAATCCATGAGTTAGCTCTCGAAACAATTTCGGTGTTGATTTCGAGTGGGGCGACTCAGTTTTTCTTATTTGTTTACGAGTAAAGAGTGGTTGTGTGCGTGAGGATTCCATGCGTCATCTTTGAAAATAGTTTCGGTGACAATTTACGTGTGGGCATCGACTCACTTTTCCTTGACCGTTTATGAGTCAACGGGGGGTGTCGTTGGGACGAATCCATGGGTGAGCTCTCGAAACAATTTCGGTGTTGATTTCTGAGTGGGAGCGACTCGGTTTTTCTTTGAGCTGTTTCGAGTAAAGAGTGGTTGTGTGCGCTGAGGATTCCATGCGTCATCTTTGAAAATAGTTTCGGTGACAATTTACGTGTGGGCATCGACTCACTTTTCCTTGACCGTTTATGAGTCAACGAGGGGGTGTGGCTGACGAATCCATGGGTGAGCTCTCGAAACAATTTCGGTGTTGATTTTCGAGTGGGAGCGACTCGGTTTTTCTTGATTGTTTCGAGTAAAGAGTGGTTGTGTGCGGTGAGGATTCCATGCGTCATCTTTGAAAATAGTTTCGGTGACAATTTACGTGTGGGCATCGACTCACTTTTCCTTGACCGTTTATGAGTCAACGGGGGGGTGTGTGCGGTGACGAATCCATGGGTGAGCTCTCGAAACAATTTCGGTGTTGATTTACGAGTGGGGCGACTCGGTTTTTCTTGATTTGTTCGAGTAAAGAGTGGTTGTGTGCGGTGAGGATTCCATGCGTCATCTTTGAAAATAGTTTCGGTGACAATTTACGTGTGGGCAGCGACTCAACTTTCCTTGACTGTTTATGAGTCAACAGGGATGTGTGGGTTGACGAATCCATGGGTGAGCTCTGGAAACAATTTCGGTGTTGATTTTGAGTGGGAGCGACTCGGTTTTTCTTGATTGTTTCGAGTAAAGAGTGGTTGTGTGCGTTGAGGATTCCATGCGTCATCTTTGAAAATAGTTTCGGTGACAATTTACGTGTGGGCAGCGACTCACTTTTCCTTGACCGTTTATGAGTCAACAGGGGCTGTGTGGGCTGACGAATCCATGGGTGAGCTCTCGAAACAATTTCGGTGTTGATTTCTGAGTGGGAGCGACTCAGTTTTTCTTGGCTTTTTGAGTAAAGAGTGGTTGTGTGCGTTGAGGATTCCATGCGTCATCTTTGAAAATAGTTTCGGTGACAATTTCTGTGTGGGCAGCGACTCAGTTTTCCTTGACCGTTTATGAGTCAACGGGGCGGTGTGCGGTGACGAATCCATGGGTGAGCTCTCGAAACAATTTCGGTGTTGATTTCGAGTGGGAGCGACTCGAGTTTTTCTTATTTGTTTTACGAGTAAAGAGTGGTTGTGTGCGGTGAGGATTCCATGCGTCATCTTTGAAAATAGTTTCGGTGACAATTTACGTGTGGGCATCGACTCACTTTTCCTTGACCGTTTATGAGTCAACAGGGGGCTGTGTGCGGTGACGAATCCATGGGTGAGCTCTCGAAACAATTTCGGTGTTGATTTACGAGTGGGAGCGACTCGGTTTTTCTTGAGCTTTGTTTTGAGTAAAGAGTGGTTGTGTGCGTTGAGGATTCCATGCGTCATCTTTGAAAATAGTTTCGGTGACAATTTCCGTGTGGGCATCGACTCACTTTTCCTTGACCGTTTATGAGTCAACGAGGGGCGTGTGTCGGGTTGACGAATCCATGGGTGAGCTCTCGAAACAATTTCGGTGTTGATTTACGAGTGGGAGCGACTCGGTTTTTCTTGACTGTTTTACGAGTAAAGAGTGGTTGTGTGCTAGTTGAGGATTCCATGCGTCATCTTTGAAAATAGTTTCGGTGACAATTTCTGTGTGGGCATCGACTCACTTTTCCTTGACCGTTTATGAGTCAACGAGGGCTGTGTGCGGTTGACGAATCCATGGGTGAGCTCTCGAAACAATTTCGGTGTTGATTTCGAGTGGGAGCGACTCGGTTTTCTTCTTGACTTTTCGAGTAAAGAGTGGTTGTGTGCGTTGAGGATTCCATGCGTCATCTTTGAAAATAGTTTCGGTGACAATTTACGTGTGGGCATCGACTCACTTTTCCTTGACCGTTTATGAGTCAAAGGGGGCTGTGTCGTTGACGAATCCATGGGTGAGCTCTCGAAACAATTTCGGTGTTGATTTCGAGTGGGAGCGACTCGGTTTTCTTGACTGATTTCCGAGTAAAGAGTGGTTGTGTGCGCTGAGGATTCCATGCGTCATCTTTGAAAATAGTTTCGGTGACAATTTCCGTGTGGGCATCGACTCACTTTTCCTTGACCGTTTATGAGTCAACGGGGGTGTGTCGGTGACGAATCCATGGGTGAGCTCTGGAAACAATTTCGGTGTTGATTTCTGAGTGGGAGCGACTCGGTTTTTCTTGACTGTTTTCTGAGTAAAGAGTGGTTGTGTGCGCTGAGGATTCCATGCGTCATCTTTGAAAATAGTTTCGGTGACAATTTATGTGTGGGCATCGACTCACTTTTCCTTGACCGTTTATGAGTCAACAGGGGCAGTGTCGGGTGACGAATCCATGGGTGAGCTCTCGAAACAATTTCGGTGTTGATTTCTGAGTGGGAGCGACTCAGTTTTTCTTGACTGTTTGTGAGTAAAGAGTGGTTGTGTGCGCTGAGGATTCCATGCGTCATCTTTGAAAATAGTTTCGGTGACAATTTCTGTGTGGGCATCGACTCACTTTTCCTTGACCGTTTATGAGTCAACAGGGGCTGTGTGCGGCTGACGAATCCATGGGTGAGCTCTCGAAACAATTTCGGTGTTGATTTCTGAGTGGGAGCGACTCAGTTTTTCTTGACTGTTTCTGAGTAAAGAGTGGTTGTGTGCGCTGAGGATTCCATGCGTCATCTTTGAAAATAGTTTCGGTGACAATTTCTGTGTGGGCATCGACTCACTTTTCCTTGACCGTTTATGAGTCAACGGGGGCGTGTGTGCGGGACGAATCCATGGGTGAGCTCTCGAAACAATTTCGGTGTTGATTTCGAGTGGGGCGACTCGGTTTTTCTTGACTGTTTTCGAGTAAAGAGTGGTTGTGTGCGCTGAGGATTCCATGCGTCATCTTTGAAAATAGTTTCGGTGACAATTTCTGTGTGGGCATCGACTCACTTTTCCTTGACCGTTTATGAGTATACAGGGCAGTGTCGGCTGACGAATCCATGGGTGAGCTCTCGAAACAATTTCGGTGTTGATTTCCGAGTGGGAGCGACTCAGTTTTTCTTGATTGTTTTTGAGTAAAGAGTGGTTGTGTGCGCTGAGGATTCCATGCGTCATCTTTGAAAATAATTTCGGTCACAATTTACTGTGTGGGCATCGACTCACTTTTCCTTGACCGTTTATGAGTCAACGGGGCGTGTGTGTGCTGACGAATCCATGGGTGAGCTCTCGAAACAATTTCGGTGTTGATTTCTGAGTGGGAGCGACTCGGTTTTTCTTGATTGTTTCTGAGTAAAGAGTGGTTGTGTGCGTTGAGGATTCCATGCGTCATCTTTGAAAATAGTTTCGGTGACAATTTAGTGTGGGCATCGACTCACTTTTCCTTGACCGTTTATGAGTCAACACGGATGTGTGTCGGTGACGAATCCATGGGTGAGCTCTCGAAACAATTTCGGTGTTGATTTCTGAGTGGGAGCGACTCGGTTTTTCTTGAGTTGTTTCGAGTAAAGAGTGGTTGTGTGCGTTGAGGATTCCATGCGTCATCTTTGAAAATAGTTTCGGTGACAATTTCCGTGTGGGCATCGACTCACTTTTCCTTGACCGTTTATGAGTCAACAGGGGTGCTGTGTGGTGACGAATCCATGGGTGAGCTCTCGAAACAATTTCGGTGTTGATTTCGAGTGGGAGCGACTCAAGTTTTTCTTGAGTTGTTTCGAGTAAAGAGTGGTTGTGTGCGTTGAGGATTCCATGCGTCATCTTTGAAAATAGTTTCGGTGACAATTTACTGTGTGGGCATCGACTCACTTTTCCTTGACCGTTTATGAGTCAAAAGGGGCTGTGTGCGTTGACGAATCCATGGGTGAGCTCTGGAAACAATTTCGGTGTTGATTTCTGAGTGGGAGCGACTCAGTTTTTCTTGACTGTTTCTGAGTAAAGAGTGGTTGTGTGCGCTGAGGATTCCATGCGTCATCTTTGAAAATAGTTTCGGTGACAATTTCCGTGTGGGCATCGACTCACTTTTCCTTGACCGTTTATGAGTCAACGAGGGCGGTGTCGGGTGACGAATCCATGGGTGAGCTCTCGAAACAATTTCGGTGTTGATTTCGAGTGGGAGCGACTCGGTTTTTCTTGAGTGTTTTCGAGTAAAGAGTGGTTGTGTGCGTGAGGATTCCATGCGTCATCTTTGAAAATAGTTTCGGTGACAATTTACGTGTGGGCATCGACTCACTTTTCCTTGACCGTTTATGAGTCAACGAGGGATTTGTGTGTCGGTGACGAATCCATGGGTGAGCTCTGGAAACAATTTCGGTGTTGATTTCTGAGTGGGAGCGACTCAGTTTTTCTTGACTGTTTTACGAGTAAAGAGTGGTTGTGTGCGTGAGGATTCCATGCGTCATCTTTGAAAAATTTTTCGGTCATAATTTCTGTGTGGGCATCGACTCACTTTTCCTTGACCGTTTATGAGTCAACGGGGGCGGTGTCGGTGTGACGAATCCATGGGTGAGCTCTCGAAACAATTTCGGTGTTGATTTCGAGTGGGAGCGACTCGTTTTTCTTGACTTGTTTTACGAGTAAAGAGTGGTTGTGTGCGCTGAGGATTCCATGCGTCATCTTTGAAAATAGTTTCGGTGACAATTTCTGTGTGGGCATCGACTCACTTTTCCTTGACCGTTTATGAGTCAATAGGGGCTGTGTGCGCTGACGAATCCATGGGTGAGCTCTCGAAACAATTTCGGTGTTGATTTCTGAGTGGGAGCGACTCAGTTTTTCTTGACTGTTTCTGAGTAAAGAGTGGTTGTGTGTGCGTTGAGGATTCCATGCGTCATCTTTGAAAATAGTTTCGGTCACAATTTCCGTGTGGGCATCGACTCACTTTTCCTTGACCGTTTATGAGTCAACAGGGGGCAGTGTGTGCGTTGACGAATCCATGGGTGAGCTACGGAAACAATTTCGGTGTTGATTTCCGAGTGGGAGCGACTCGGTTTTTCTTGACTGTTTTACGAGTAAAGAGTGGTTGTGTGCGTTGAGGATTCCATGCGTCATCTTTGAAAATAGTTTCGGTGACAATTTCTGTGTGGGCATCGACTCACTTTTCCTTGACCGTTTATGAGTCAACAGGGGCGTGTGTGCTGACGAATCCATGGGTGAGCTCTCGAAACAATTTCGGTGTTGATTTCTGAGTGGGAGCGACTCAGTTTTTCTTGACTGTTTCTGAGTAAAGAGTGGTTGTGTGCGCTGAGGATTCCATGCGTCATCTTTGAAAATAGTTTCGGTGACAATTTCTGTGTGGGCATCGACTCACTTTTCCTTGACCGTTTATGAGTCAACAGGGGCTGTGTGCGCTGACGAATCCATGGGTGAGCTCTCGAAACAATTTCGGTGTTGATTTCTGAGTGGGAGCGACTCAGTTTTTCTTGACTGTTTCTGAGTAAAGAGTGGTTGTGTGCGCTGAGGATTCCATGCGTCATCTTTGAAAATAGTTTCGGTGACAATTTCTGTGTGGGCATCGACTCACTTTTCCTTGATTGTTTATGAGTCAACAGGGGCAGTGTGTGGCTGACGAATCCATGGGTGAGCTCTGGAAACAATTTCGGTGTTGATTTCTGAGTGGGAGCGACTCAGTTTTTCTTGATTGTTTTTGAGTAAAGAGTGGTTGTGTGCGCTGAGGATTCCATGCGTCATCTTTGAAAATAGTTTCGGTGACAATTTAATGTGGGCATCGACTCACTTTTCCTTGACCGTTTATGAGTCAACGGGGGTGTGTGCGTGACGAATCCATGGGTGAGCTCTGGAAACAATTTCGGTGTTGATTTCGAGTGGGAGCGACTCGGTTTTTCTTGATTGTTTTCGAGTAAAGAGTGGTTGTGTGCGTTGAGGATTCCATGCGTCATCTTTGAAAATAGTTTCGGTCACAATTTCGTGTGGGCATCGACTCACTTTTCCTTGACCGTTTATGAGTCAACGGGGAAGTGTGCGGTGACGAATCCATGGGTGAGCTCTGGAAACAATTTCGGTGTTGATTTCGAGTGGGAGCGACTCGGTTTTTCTTGATTTGTTTTTCGAGTAAAGAGTGGTTGTGTGCGTTGAGGATTCCATGCGTCATCTTTGAAAATAGTTTCGGTGACAATTTACGTGTGGGCATCGACTCACTTTTCCTTGACCGTTTATGAGTCAACAGGGGGCGTGTGTCTGGGTGACGAATCCATGGGTGAGCTCTGGAAACAATTTCGGTGTTGATTTCGAGTGGGAGCGACTCGGTTTTTCTTGATTGTTTTGAGTAAAGAGTGGTTGTGTGCGTTGAGGATTCCATGCGTCATCTTTGAAAATAGTTTCGGTGACAATTTCGTGTGGGCATCGACTCACTTTTCCTTGACCGTTTATGAGTCAACGGGGGGTGTGTCGGTGACGAATCCATGGGTGAGCTCTCGAAACAATTTCGGTGTTGATTTCGAGTGGGAGCGACTCGGTTTTTCTTGGCTGTTTCGAGTAAAGAGTGGTTGTGTGCGGTGAGGATTCCATGCGTCATCTTTGAAAATAGTTTCGGTGACAATTTCTGTGTGGGCATCGACTCACTTTTCCTTGACCGTTTATGAGTCAATGTGTGCGTTGACGAATCCATGGGTGAGCTCTCGAAACAATTTCGGTGTTGATTTCGAGTGGGAGCGACTCGGTTTTTCTTGATTGTTTACGAGTAAAGAGTGGTTGTGTGTGTGAGGATTCCATGCGTCATCTTTGAAAATAGTTTCGGTGACAATTTCCGTGTGGGCATCGACTCACTTTTCCTTGACCGTTTATGAGTCAACGGGGGTTGTGTGCGGTGACGAATCCATGGGTGAGCTCTCGAAACAATTTCGGTGTTGATTTCGAGTGGGAGCGACTCGGTTTTTCTTATTTGTTTCTGAGTAAAGAGTGGTTGTGTGCGCTGAGGATTCCATGCGTCATCTTTGAAAATAATTTCGGTCACAATTTACGTGTGGGCATCGACTCACTTTTCCTTGACCGTTTATGAGTCAACGAGGGGTTGTGTGCGTGACGAATCCATGGGTGAGCTCTCGAAACAATTTCGGTGTTGATTTCGAGTGGGAGCGACTCGGTTTTTCTTGATTTTTGAGTAAAGAGTGGTTGTGTGCGTTGAGGATTCCATGCGTCATCTTTGAAAATAGTTTCGGTGACAATTTCTGTGTGGGCATCGACTCACTTTTCCTTGACCGTTTATGAGTCAACGAGGGCGTGTGTGTGCGCGAATCCATGGGTGAGCTCTCGAAACAATTTCGGTGTTGATTTCGAGTGGGAGCGACTCAGTTTTTTCTTGGTTGTTTACGAGTAAAGAGTGGTTGTGTGCTTATTTTGAGGATTCCATGCGTCATCTTTGAAAATAGTTTCGGTCACAATTTACGTGTGGGCATCGACTCACTTTTCCTTGACCGTTTATGAGTCAACGGGGCGTGTGCGGCGTGACGAATCCATGGGTGAGCTCTGGAAACAATTTCGGTGTTGATTTACGAGTGGGACGCTCAGTTTTTCTTGATTTGTTTTGAGTAAAGAGTGGTTGTGTGCGGTGAGGATTCCATGCGTCATCTTTGAAAATAGTTTCGGTGACAATTTATATGTGGGCACCGACTCAGTTTTCCTTGACCGTTTATGAGTCAACGAGGGGCTGTGTCGGTGACGAATCCATGGGTGAGCTCTCGAAACAATTTCGGTGTTGATTTACGAGTGGGAGCGACTCGGTTTTTCTTGGTTGTTTCGAGTAAAGAGTGGTTGTGTGCGTGAGGATTCCATGCGTCATCTTTGAAAATAGTTTCGGTGACAATTTACGTGTGGGCATCGACTCACTTTTCCTTGACCGTTTATGAGTCAACAGGGGTTTGTGTGCGGCGACGAATCCATGGGTGAGCTCTGGAAACAATTTCGGTGTTGATTTCGAGTGGGAGCGACTCGGTTTTTCTTGACTGTTTTCGAGTAAAGAGTGGTTGTGTGCGTTGAGGATTCCATGCGTCATCTTTGAAAATAGTTTCGGTGACAATTTACGTGTGGGCATCGACTCACTTTTCCTTGACCGTTTATGAGTCAACGGGGGCGTGTCGGTGACGAATCCATGGGTGAGCTCTCGAAACAATTTCGGTGTTGATTTTCGAGTGGGAGCGACTCAGTTTTTCTTGACTGTTTTGAGTAAAGAGTGGTTGTGTGCGGTGAGGATTCCATGCGTCATCTTTGAAAATAGTTTCGGTGACAATTTCTGTGTGGGCATCGACTCACTTTTCCTTGACCGTTTATGAGTCAAAGAGGGGCTGTGTCGGTGGCGAATCCATGGGTGAGCTCTCGAAACAATTTCGGTGTTGATTTACGAGTGGGAGCGACTCGGTTTTTCTTGAGTTGTTTTCCGAGTAAAGAGTGGTTGTGTGCTTTGAGGATTCCATGCGTCATCTTTGAAAATAGTTTCGGTCACAATTTACGTGTGGGCATCGACTCACTTTTCCTTGACCGTTTATGAGTCAACGGGGGTGTGTCGGCTGACGAATCCATGGGTGAGCTCTCGAAACAATTTCGGTGTTGATTTTTCGAGTGGGGCGACTCGGTTTTTCTTGATTGTTTTCGAGTAAAGAGTGGTTGTGTGCGGTGAGGATTCCATGCGTCATCTTTGAAAATAGTTTCGGTGACAATTTACGTGTGGGCATCGACTCACTTTTCCTTGGCCGTTTATGAGTCAAACGGGGGCGTGTGTGTTGACGAATCCATGGGTGAGCTCTCGAAACAATTTCGGTGTTGATTTCGAGTGGGAGCGACTCGGTTTTTTCTTGATTGTTTACGAGTAAAGAGTGGTTGTGTGCGGTGAGGATTCCATGCGTCATCTTTGAAAATAGTTTCGGTGACAATTTACGTGTGGGCATCGACTCACTTTTCCTTGACCGTTTATGAGTCAACGGGGTGTGTGATGTGACGAATCCATGGGTGAGCTCTCGAAACAATTTCGGTGTTGATTTCGAGTGGGAGCGACTCGGTTTTTCTTGACTGTTTTCGAGTAAAGAGTGGTTGTGTGCGGCGAGGATTCCATGCGTCATCTTTGAAAATAGTTTCGGTCACAATTTACGTGTGGGCATCGACTCACTTTTCCTTGACCGTTTATGAGTCAACGCGGGGGCTGTGTCGGCGCGACGAATCCATGGGTGAGCTCTCGAAACAATTTCGGTGTTGATTTCGAGTGGGAGCGACTCGGTTTTTCTTGATTGTTTTCGAGTAAAGAGTGGTTGTGTGCGTTGAGGATTCCATGCGTCATCTTTGAAAATAGTTTCGGTGACAATTTACGTGTGGGCATCGACTCACTTTTCCTTGACCGTTTATGAGTCAACGGGGGTGTGTGCGGTGACGAATCCATGGGTGAGCTCTCGAAACAATTTCGGTGTTGATTTCGAGTGGGAGCGACTCGGTTTTTCTTATTTGTTTTCGAGTAAAGAGTGGTTGTGTGCGGCGAGGATTCCATGCGTCATCTTTGAAAATAGTTTCGGTGACAATTTCTATGTGGGCAGCGACTCGGTTTTCCTTGATCGTTTCTGAGTCAACGGGGGCGTGTCGGCGTTGACGAATCCATGGGTGAGCTCTCGAAACAATTTCGGTGTTGATTTCGAGTGGGAGCGACTCAGTTTTTCTTGGCATTGTTTCGAGTAAAGAGTGGTTGTGTGCGGCGAGGATTCCATGCGTCATCTTTGAAAATAGTTTCGGTGACAATTTACGTGTGGGCATCGACTCACTTTTCCTTGACCGTTTATGAGTCAACAGGGGTGTGTGCGGTGACGAATCCATGGGTGAGCTCTCGAAACAATTTCGGTGTTGATTTCGAGTGGGAGCGACTCTAGGTTTTTCTTGAGTGTTTTACGAGTAAAGAGTGGTTGTGTGCGGTGAGGATTCCATGCGTCATCTTTGAAAATAGTTTCGGTCACAATTTACGTGTGGGCATCGACTCACTTTTCCTTGACCGTTTATGAGTCAACGGGGGCTGTGTGCGCGGACGAATCCATGGGTGAGCTCTCGAAACAATTTCGGTGTTGATTTACGAGTGGGAGCGACTCGGTTTTCTTATTTGTTTACGAGTAAAGAGTGGTTGTGTGCGTTGAGGATTCCATGCGTCATCTTTGAAAATAGTTTCGGTGACAATTTACGTGTGGGCATCGACTCACTTTTCCTTGACCGTTTATGAGTCAACGGGGGCGTGTGTGCGACGAATCCATGGGTGAGCTCTCGAAACAATTTCGGTGTTGATTTACGAGTGGGAGCGACTCGGTTTTTTCTTGGTTGTTTTCGAGTAAAGAGTGGTTGTGTGCGTGAGGATTCCATGCGTCATCTTTGAAAATAGTTTCGGTCACAATTTACGTGTGGGCATCGACTCACTTTTCCTTGACCGTTTATGAGTCAACGGGGGCGTGTGCGGTGACGAATCCATGGGTGAGCTCTCGAAACAATTTCGGTGTTGATTTCGAGTGGGAGCGACTCGGTTTTTCTTAATTTGTTTCGAGTAAAGAGTGGTTGTGTGCGGCGAGGATTCCATGCGTCATCTTTGAAAATAGTTTCGGTGACAATTTACGTGTGGGCATCGACTCACTTTTCCTTGACCGTTTATGAGTCAACGAGTTTGTGTGCGGTGACGAATCCATGGGTGAGCTCTCGAAACAATTTCGGTGTTGATTTCGAGTGGGAGCGACTCGGTTTTTCTTGATTGTTTCGAGTAAAGAGTGGTTGTGTGCGGCGAGGATTCCATGCGTCATCTTTGAAAATAGTTTCGGTGACAATTTACGTGTGGGCATCGACTCACTTTTCCTTGACCGTTTATGAGTCAACGGGGGCGTGTGTGGCGACGAATCCATGGGTGAGCTCTCGAAACAACTTCGGTGTTGATTTGTGAGTGGGAGCGACTCAGTTTTTCTTGATTGTTTATGAGTAAAGGGTGGTTGTGTGCGCTGAGGATTCCATGCGTCATCTTTGAAAATAGTTTCGGTCACAATTTACGTGTGGGCATCGACTCACTTTTCCTTGACCGTTTATGAGTCAACGGGGGGTGTGCGGCGACGAATCCATGGGTGAGCTCTGGAAACAATTTCGGTGTTGATTTACGAGTGGGAGCGACTCGGTTTTTCTTGACTTGTTTTCGAGTAAAGAGTGGTTGTGTCTTTTGAGGATTCCATGCGTCATCTTTGAAAATAGTTTCGGTGACAATTTACGTGTGGGCATCGACTCACTTTTCCTTGACCGTTTATGAGTCAACGGGGGCGTGTGGGTGACGAATCCATGGGTGAGCTCTCGAAACAATTTCGGTGTTGATTTCGAGTGGGAGCGACTCGGTTTTTCTTGGTTGTTTCCGAGTAAAGAGTGGTTGTGTGCGGCGAGGATTCCATGCGTCATCTTTGAAAATAGTTTCGGTGACAATTTACGTGTGGGCATCGACTCACTTTTCCTTGACCGTTTATGAGTCAACGGGGCTGTGTGTCGGTGACGAATCCATGGGTGAGCTCTCGAAACAATTTCGGTGTTGATTTCGAGTGGGAGCGACTCGGTTTTTCTTGAGTTGTTTACGAGTAAAGAGTGGTTGTGTGTGCGTTGAGGATTCCATGCGTCATCTTTGAAAATAGTTTCGGTCACAATTTACGTGTGGGCATCGACTCACTTTTCCTTGACCGTTTATGAGTCAAGAGGGAGATTGTGTGCGCTGACGAATCCATGGGTGAGCTCTCGAAACAATTTCGGTGTTGATTTCGAGTGGGAGCGACTCGGTTTTTCTTGGCTGTTTCGAGTAAAGAGTGGTTGTGTGCGTTGAGGATTCCATGCGTCATCTTTGAAAATAGTTTCGGTGACAATTTACGTGTGGGCATCGACTCACTTTTCCTTGACCGTTTATGAGTCAACGTTGTGTGCGTTGCGAATCCATGGGTGAGCTCTCGAAACAATTTCGGTGTTGATTTACGAGTGGGAGCGACTCGGTTTTTCTTGGCTTGTTTACGAGTAAAGAGTGGTTGTGTCGTTTGAGGATTCCATGCGTCATCTTTGAAAATAGTTTCGGTCACAATTTACGTGTGGGCATCGACTCACTTTTCCTTGACCGTTTATGAGTCAACGAAGAGGGGTGTCGGTGACGAATCCATGGGTGAGCTCTCGAAACAATTTCGGTGTTGATTTCGAGTGGGAGCGACTCGGTTTTTCTTGATTTGTTTACGAGTAAAGAGTGGTTGTGTGCGGCGAGGATTCCATGCGTCATCTTTGAAAATAGTTTCGGTGACAATTTCCGTGTGGGCATCGACTCACTTTTCCTTGACCGTTTATGAGTCAAGAGGGGGCGCTGTGTGTGTGGCGAATCCATGGGTGAGCTCTCGAAACAATTTCGGTGTTGATTTCGAGTGGGAGCGACTCGGTTTTTCTTGATTTGTTTACGAGTAAAGAGTGGTTGTGTGCGTGAGGATTCCATGCGTCATCTTTGAAAATAGTTTCGGTCACAATTTACGTGTGGGCATCGACTCACTTTTCCTTGACCGTTTATGAGTCAACGGGGTGTGTGTGGTGACGAATCCATGGGTGAGCTCTCGAAACAATTTCGGTGTTGATTTCGAGTGGGAGCGACTCGGTTTTTTCTTGACTGTTTTCGAGTAAAGAGTGGTTGTGTGCGGTGAGGATTCCATGCGTCATCTTTGAAAATAGTTTCGGTGACAATTTACGTGTGGGCATCGACTCACTTTTCCTTGACCGTTTATGAGTCAATAGGGAATTTTGTGTGCGGTGACGAATCCATGGGTGAGCTCTCGGAAACAATTTCGGTGTTGATTTACGAGTGGGAGCGACTAAGTTTTTCTTAGTTGTTTACGAGTAAAGAGTGGTTGTGTGCGGTGAGGATTCCATGCGTCATCTTTGAAAATAGTTTCGGTGACAATTTACGTGTGGGCATCGACTCACTTTTCCTTGACCGTTTATGAGTCAACGGGGGGTGTGTGCGGTGACGAATCCATGGGTGAGCTCTCGAAACAATTTCGGTGTTGATTTACGAGTGGGAGCGACTCGAGTTTTTCTTGGCTGTTTCGAGTAAAGAGTGGTTGTGTGTGTTGAGGATTCCATGCGTCATCTTTGAAAATAGTTTCGGTGACAATTTAGGTGTGGGCATCGACTCACTTTTCCTTGACCGTTTATGAGTCAACGGGGGATGTGTATGGGCGTTGACGAATCCATGGGTGAGCTCTGGAAACAATTTCGGTGTTGATTTCGAGTGGGAGCGACTCGGTTTTCTTGGCTTGTTTTACGAGTAAAGAGTGGTTGTGTGCGTTGAGGATTCCATGCGTCATCTTTGAAAATAGTTTCGGTGACAATTTACGTGTGGGCATCGACTCACTTTTCCTTGACCGTTTATGAGTCAACGAAGTTTGTGTGTTGGCGAATCCATGGGTGAGCTCTGGAAACAATTTCGGTGTTGATTTCGAGTGGGAGCGACTCGGTTTTTCTTGACGTTTTTACGAGTAAAGAGTGGTTGTGTGCGTTGAGGATTCCATGCGTCATCTTTGAAAATAGTTTCGGTGACAATTTACGTGTGGGCATCGACTCACTTTTCCTTGACCGTTTATGAGTCAACGAGGGGTTGTGCGGTGACGAATCCATGGGTGAGCTCTCGAAACAATTTCGGTGTTGATTTCGAGTGGGAGCGACTCCGTTTTTCTTGATTGTTTACGAGTAAAGAGTGGTTGTGTGCTTGAGGATTCCATGCGTCATCTTTGAAAATAGTTTCGGTCACAATTTACGTGTGGGCATCGACTCACTTTTCCTTGACCGTTTATGAGTCAACGGGGCTGTGTCGGCGCGAATCCATGGGTGAGCTCTCGAAACAATTTCGGTGTTGATTTCTGCGAGTGGGGCGACTCAGGTTTTTCTTGGCTGTTTTCCGAGTAAAGAGTGGTTGTGTGCGTTGAGGATTCCATGCGTCATCTTTGAAAATAGTTTCGGTCACAATTTACGTGTGGGCATCGACTCACTTTTCCTTGACCGTTTATGAGTCAACGGGGGCAGTGTCAGGTGACGAATCCATGGGTGAGCTCTCGAAACAATTTCGGTGTTGATTTCGAGTGGGAGCGACTCAGTTTTTTCTTGGATTGTTTTACGAGTAAAGAGTGGTTGTGTGCGGTGAGGATTCCATGCGTCATCTTTGAAAATAGTTTTCGGTGACAATTTATGTGTGGGCATCGACTCACTTTTCCTTGACCGTTTATGAGTCAACGGGAGCGTGTGGGTGACGAATCCATGGGTGAGCTCTGGAAACAATTTCGGTGTTGATTTCCGAGTGGGAGCGACTCGGTTTTTCTTGAGTTGTTTCGAGTAAAGAGTGGTTGTGTGCGTTGAGGATTCCATGCGTCATCTTTGAAAATAATTTCGGTCACAATTTACGTGTGGGCATCGACTCACTTTTCCTTGGCCGTTTATGAGTCAAGAGGGGGTGTCAGTGACGAATCCATGGGTGAGCTCTCGAAACAATTTCGGTGTTGATTTACGAGTGGGAGCGACTCAGTTTTTCTTGACATTTCGAGTAAAGAGTGGTTGTGTGCGGCGAGGATTCCATGCGTCATCTCTGAAAATAGTTTTGGTGACAATTTCTGTGTGGGCATCGACTCACTTTTCCTTGGCCGTTTATGAGTCAACGGGGGCGTGTGGTTGACGAATCCATGGGTGAGCTCTCGAAACAATTTCGGTGTTGATTTTGAGTGGGAGCGACTCGGTTTTCTTGATGTTTTTGAGTAAAGAGTGGTTGTGTGCGTTGAGGATTCCATGCGTCATCTTTGAAAATAGTTTCGGTGACAATTTACGTGTGGGCATCGACTCACTTTTCCTTGACCGTTTATGAGTCAACGGGGGCGTGTGTGGTGACGAATCCATGGGTGAGCTCTGGAAACAATTTCGGTGTTGATTTCCGAGTGGGAGCGACTCAGTTTTTCTTGACTGTTTTCCGAGTAAAGAGTGGTTGTGTGTGTTGAGGATTCCATGCGTCATCTTTGAAAATAGTTTCGGTCACAATTTACTGTGTGGGCATCGACTCACTTTTCCTTGACCGTTTATGAGTCAAAGGGCATTGTGTCGGTGGCGAATCCATGGGTGAGCTCTGGAAACAATTTCGGTGTTGATTTCGAGTGGGAGCGACTCGAGTTTTTCTTGAGTTGTTTCTTAGTAAAGAGTGGTTGTGTGTGTTGAGGATTCCATGCGTCATCTTTGAAAATAGTTTCGGTGACAATTTCTGTGTGGGCATCGACTCACTTTTCCTTGGCCGTTTATGAGTCAACAGGGGCTGTGTCTTGCTTGACGAATCCATGGGTGAGCTCTCGAAACAATTTCGGTGTTGATTTCGGAGTGGGAGCGACTCGATTTTTCTTCTTTGTTTACGAGTAAAGAGTGGTTGTGTGCGTTGAGGATTCCATGCGTCATCTTTGAAAATAGTTTCGGTGACAATTTACGTGTGGGCATCGACTCACTTTTCCTTGGACCGTTTATGAGTCAACGGGGGTGTTCGGTGACGAATCCATGGGTGAGCTCTGGAAACAATTTCGGTGTTGATTTCGAGTGGGAGCGACTCGGTTTTTTCTTGGTGTTTACGAGTAAAGGGAGTGGTTGTGTGCTTGAGGATTCCATGCGTCATCTTTGAAAATAGTTTCGGTGACAATTTACGTGTGGGCATCGACTCACTTTTCCTTGACCGTTTATGAGTCAACCGGGGTGTGTGTGCGGCGAATCCATGGGTGAGCTCTCGAAACAATTTCGGTGTTGATTTTAGAGTGGGAGCGACTCGGTTTTTCTTGACTGTTTTTGAGTAAAGAGTGGTTGTGTGCGTTGAGGATTCCATGCGTCATCTTTGAAAATAGTTTCGGTCACAATTTACGTGTGGGCATCGACTCACTTTTCCTTGGCCGTTTATGAGTCAAGGGGGTTGTGTGCGCTGACGGATCCATGGGTGAGCTCTGCAAAACAATTTCGGTGTTGATTTTTGAGTGGGAGCGACTCAGTTTTCCTTGATTTATGTTTTGAGTAAAGAGTGGTTGTGTGCGGCGAGGATTCCATGCGTCATCTTTGAAAATAGTTTCGGTGACAATTTTGTGTGGGCATCGACTCACTTTTCCTTGGCCGTTTATGAGTCAATAGGAGGCTGTGTGGTTGACGAATCCATGGGTGAGCTCTGGAAACAATTTCGGTGTTGATTTTAGAGTGGGAGCGACTAAGTTTTTCTTGGAATTTTTCGAGTAAGAGTGGTTGTGTGTTGAGGATTCCATGCGTCATCTTTGAAAATAGTTTCGGTGACAATTTACGTGTGGGCATCGACTCACTTTTCCTTGGCCGTTTATGAGTCAACGGGGCTTGTGTCGGTGACGAATCCATGGGTGAGCTCTCGAAACAATTTCGGTGTTGATTTACGAGTGGGAGCGACTCGGTTTTTTCTTGAATGTTTTACGAGTAAAGAGTGGTTGTGTGCGTTGAGGATTCCATGCGTCATCTTTGAAAATAGTTTGGTCACAATTTACGTGTGGGCATCGACTCACTTTTCCTTGACCGTTTATGAGTCAACGAGGGGCGTGTGTGTGACGAATCCATGGGTGAGCTCTGGAAACAATTTCGGTGTTGATTTCGAGTGGGAGCGACTCGGTTTTTCTTGGCGTTTCCGAGTAAAGAGTGGTTGTGTGCGTGAGGATTCCATGCGTCATCTTTGAAAATATGTTTAGGTGACAATTTTGTGTGGGCATCGACTCACTTTTCCTTGACCGTTTATGAGTCAAAAGGGCTGTGTGCTGTGACGAATCCATGGGTGAGCTCTCGAAACAATTTCGGTGTTGATTTACGAGTGGGAGCGACTCGGTTTTTCTTGTTTGTTTGCGAGTAAAGAGTGGTTGTGTGCGTGAGGATTCCATGCGTCATCTTTGAAAATAGTTTCGGTGACAATTTCGTGTGGGCATCGACTCACTTTTCCTTGACCATTTATGAGTCAACGATTGTGTGGTGACGAATCCATGGGTGAGCTCTGGAAGCAATTTTGGTGTTGATTTACGAGTGGGAGCGACTCGGTTTTTTCTTATTTGTTTCGAGTAAAGAGTGGTTGTGTGCGTTGAGGATTCCATGCGTCATCTTTGAAAATAGTTTCGGTCACAATTTACGTGTGGGCAGCGACTCATTTTTCCTTGACTGTTTATGAGTCAACAGGGGCTTTGTGTGCGTGCGCGAATCCATGGGTGAGCTCTGGAAACAATTTCGGTGTTGATTTCGAGTGGGAGCGACTCGGTTTTTCTTGACTTTTTCGAGTAAGAGTGGTTGTGTGTGGTTGAGGATTCCATGCGTCATCTTTGAAAATAGTTTCGGTGACAATTTACGTGTGGGCATCGACTCACTTTTCCTTGACCGTTTATGAGTCAACGGGGCTGTGTGTGCGGTGACGAATCCATGGGTGAGCTCTCGGAAACAATTTCGGTGTTGATTTCCGAGTGGGAGGCGACTCGGTTTTTCTTGATTGTTTTCGAGTAAAGAGTGGTTGTGTGCGTTGAGGATTCCATGCGTCATCTTTGAAAATAGTTTCGGTGACAATTTATGTAGGGGCATCGACTCACTTTTCCTTGACCGTTTATGAGTCAACGGGCGAGTGTGTGCGACGAATCCATGGGTGAGCTACGGAAACAATTTCGGTGTTGATTTACGAGTGGGAGCGACTCGTTTTTCTTGATTTGTTTTACGAGTAAAGAGTGGTTGTGTGCGTGAGGATTCCATGCGTCATCTTTGAAAATAGTTTAGGTCACAATTTACGGTGTGGGCATCGACTCACTTTTCCTTGACCGTTTATGAGTCAACGGGGGCTGTGTCGTGGCGAATCCATGGGTGAGCTCTGGAAACAATTTCGGTGTTGATTTCGAGTGGGAGCGACTCGGTTTTTCTTGATTGTTTTCGAGTAAAGAGTGGTTGTGTGCGGTTGAGGATTCCATGCGTCATCTTTGAAAATAGTTTCGGTGACAATTTCGTGTGGGCATCGACTCACTTTTCCTTGACCGTTTATGAGTCAACGGGGGGGGGTTTGTGTGCAGTATGGCGAATCCATGGGTGAGCTCTGGAAACAATTTCGGTGTTGATATTTCGAGTGGGAGCGACTCAGTTTTTCTTGAATTTGTGTTTACGAGTAAAGAGTGGTTGTGTGCGTTGAGGATTCCATGCGTCATCTTTGAAAATAGTTTCGGTGACAATTTACGTGTGGGCATCGACTCACTTTTCCTTGACCGTTTATGAGTCAACGAGGGGAGTGTGCGGTGACGAATCCATGGGTGAGCTCTCGAAACAATTTCGGTGTTGATTTCGAGTGGGAGCGACTCGGTTTTTCTTGACTGTTTCGAGTAATGAGTGGTTGTGTGCGTTGAGGATTCCATGCGTCATCTTTGAAAATAGTTTCGGTGACAATTTTGTGTGGGCATCGACTCACTTTTCCTTGACCGTTTATGAGTCAACGGGCGGTGTCGGTGACGAATCCATGGGTGAGCTCTCGAAACAATTTCGGTGTTGATTTCGAGTGGGAGCGACTAAGTTTTTCTTGATTTTTTCGAGTAAAGAGTGGTTGTGTGCGTTGAGGATTCCATGCGTCATCTTTGAAAATAGTTTTCGGTCACAATTTACGTGGGGGCATCGACTCACTTTTCCTTGACCGTTTATGAGTCAAAGGGGCGGTGTGCGGGTGACGAATCCATGGGTGAGCTCTGGAAACAATTTCGGTGTTGATTTCTGAGTGGGAGCGACTCAGTTTTTCTTGACTGTTTCTGAGTAAAGAGTGGTTGTGTGCGCTGAGGATTCCATGCGTCATCTTTGAAAATAGTTTCGGTCACAATTTCTGTGTGGGCAGCGACTCAGTTTTCCTTGACCATTTATGAGTCAACGAGGGGCTGTGTGGCGTTGGCGAATCCATGGGTGAGCTCTGGAAACAATTTCGGTGTTGATTTCGAGTGGGAGCGACTCAGTTTTTCTTGACTTGTTTACGTAGTAAAGAGTGGTTGTGTGTGTGAGGATTCCATGCGTCATCTTTGAAAATAGTTTCGGTGACAATTTACGTGTGGGCATCGACTCACTTTTCCTTGATAGTTTATGAGTCACGGGGGTGTGTGCTGGTGGCGAATCCATGGGTGAGCTCTGGAAACAATTTCGGTGTTGATTTGTGAGTGGGAGCGACTCAGTTTTTCTTGAATTTGTTTACGAGTAAAGAGTGGTTGTGTGTGTTGAGGATTCCATGCGTCATCTTTGAAAATAGTTTCGGTGACAATTTACGTGTGGGCATCGACTCACTTTTCCTTGGCCGTTTATGAGTCAACAGGGGGGTGTGTGTTGACGAATCCATGGGTGAGCTACGGAAACAATTTCGGTGTTGATTTCGAGTGGGAGCGACTCGGTTTTTCTTGAGTTTTTACGAGTAAAGAGTGGTTGTGTGCTTGAGGATTCCATGCGTCATCTTTGAAAATAGTTTCGGTCACAATTTACGTATGGGCATCGACTCACTTTTCCTTGACTGTTTATGAGTCAACGGGGATGTGTGTACGTGACGAATCCATGGGTGAGCTACGGAAACAATTTCGGGTGTTGATTTCGAGTGGGGGCGATTCGGTTTTTCTTGGTTGATTTGAGTAAAGAGTGGTTGTGTGCATGTTGAGGATTCCATGCGTCATCTTTGAAAATAGTTTTGGTCACAATTTACGTATTGGGCATCGACTCATTTTTCCTTGGCCGTTTATGAGTCAACTAGGGATTTGTGTGCTTGTGACGAATCCATGGGTGAGCTCTCGAAACAATTTCGGTGTTGATTTACGAGTGGGACGACTCAAGTTTTTCTTGGTTGCTTTACGAGTAAAGAGTGGTTGTGTGCGGTGAGGATTCCATGCGTCATCTTTGAAAATAGTTTCGGTGACAATTTATTGTGGGCAACGACTCACTTTTCCTTGGCCGTTTATGAGTGGACGAGGTTGTGTGCGGGTGACGAATCCATGGGTGAGCTCTGGAAACAATTTCGGTGTTGATTTCGAGTGGGAAGCGACTCGGTTTTTCTTGATTGTTTGGAGTAAGAGAGTGGTTGTGTGTTGAGGATTCCATGCGTCATCTTTGAAAATAGTTTCGAGTGACGATTTCGTGGTGGGCATCGACTCACTTTTCCTTGATAGTTTATGAGTCAACGAAGGTGTGTGCGGCGACGAATCCATGGGTGAGCTCTGGAAACAATTTCGGTGTTGATTTGAGTGGGAGCGACTCGGTTTTTCTTGAGCGGTTTACGAGTAAAGAGTGGTTGTGTGCGTGAGGATTCCATGCGTCATCTTTGAAAATAGTTTTCGGTCACAATTTACGTGTAGGCATCGACTCACTTTTCCTTGGCGGTTTATGGAGTCAATTAGGGGCTATGTGCGTGGTGAATCCCATGGGTGAGCTCTTCGAAACAATTTCGGTGTTGATTTATGAGTGGGAGCGACTCAGTTTTTCTAGCTTAGTTTACGAGTAAAGAGTGGTTGTGTGCGTGAGGATTCCATGCGTCATCTTTGAAAATAGTTTTCGGTGACAATTTACGTGTGGGCATCGACTCACTTTTCCTTGGCCGTTTATGAGTCAATAGGCAGGTGTGTGGGTGAATCCATGGGTGAGCTACCGAAACAATTTCGGTGTTGATTTCGAGTGGGAGGCGATTCAGGTTTTTTCTTGGAGCGGTTTTCGAGTAAAGAGTGGTTGTGTGCTTTTTGAGGATTCCATGCGTCATCTTTGAAAATAGTTTCGGTGACAATTTACGTGTGGGCATCGACTCACTTTTCCTTGGCCGTTTATGAGTCAACGAGGGGGGGTGTCGGGTGACGAATCCATGGGTGAGCTCTCGAAACAATTTCGGTGTTGATTTTCGAGTGGGAGGCGACTCAGTTTTTCTTGATTGTTTTACGAGTAAAGAGTGGTTGTGTGCGTTGAGGATTCCATGCGTCATCTTTGAAAATAATTTCGGTCACAATTTACAGTGTGGGCATCGACTCACTTTTCCTTGACCGTTTATGAGTCCACGAGGGGCGTGTCGACGTGACGAATCCATGGGTGAGCTCTCGAAACAATTTCGGTGTTGATTTCGAGTGGGAGCGACTACGTTTTTCTTAATCTTGTTTCGAGTAAAAGAGTGGTTGTGTGCGGTGAGGATTCCATGTGTCATCTTTGAAAATAGTTTCGGTGACAATTTCGTGTGGGCATCGACTCGCTTTTCCTTGGCCGTTTATGAGTCAACGAGGTGTGTGTTGACGAATCCATGGGTGAGCTCTGGAAACAATTTCGGTGTTGATTTCGAGTGGGGGCGACTCGGTTTTTCTTATTGTTTTTAAGTAAAGAGTGGTTGTGTGCGGGTGAGGATTCCATGCGTCATCTTTGAAACTAGTTTCGGTCCACAATTTACGTGTGGGCATCGACTCACTTTTCCTTGACCGTTTATGAGTCAACGAGGGGCAGTGTGGGTGACGAATCCATGGGTGAGCTCTCGGAAACAATTTCGGTGTTGATTTCGAGTGGGAGCGACTAAGTTTTTCTTGACTTTTTCGAGTAAAGAGTGGTTGTGTCTTAGTTGAGGATTCCATGCGTCATCTTTGAAAATAGTTTCGGTGACAATTTACGTGTGGGCATCGACTCACTTTTCCTTGACCGTTTATGAGTCAATAGGAGTCTGTGTCGGCTTGGCGAATCCATGGGTGAGCTCTCGAAACAATTTCGGTGTTGATTTCGAGTGGGAGCGACTCGGTTTTTTTCTTGATTGTTTTCGAGTAAAGAGTGGTTGTGTGCGTCGAGGATTCCATGCGTCATCTTTGAAAATAGTTTCGGTCACAATTTTCGTGTGGGCATCGGCTCACTTTTCCTTGACCGTTTATGAGTCAAGGGGGGCGTGTGCGGTGACGAATCCATGGGTGAGCTCTGGAAACAATTTCGGTGTTGATTTCGAGTGGGAGCGACTCAGTTTTTCTTAGTTGTTTTTCGAGTAAAGAGTGGTTGTGTCGGTGAGGATTCCATGCGTCATCTTTGAAAATAGTTTCGGTCACAATTTCGTGTGGGCATCGACTCACTTTTCCTTGACCGTTTATGAGTCAACGGGTGGTGTGCGCTGATCGAATCCATGGGTGAGCTCTCGGAAACAATTTCGGTGTTGATTTCCGAGTGGGAGCGACTCAAGTTTTTCTTGACTGTTTTCGAGTAAAGGAGGTGGTTGTGTCGTTGAGGATTCCATGCGTCATCTTTGAAAATAGTTTCGGTGACAATTTCGTGTGGGCATCGACTCACTTTTCCTTGACCGTTTATGAGTCAACGAGGGGCTGTGTGCGTGACGAATCCATGGGTGAGCTCTGGAAACAATTTCGGTGTTGATTTCGAGTGGGAGCGACTGAGTTTTTCTTGACTGTTTCGAGTAAAGAGTGGTTGTGTGGCTGAGGATTCCATGCGTCATCTTTGAAAATAGTTTCGGTCACAATTTACGTGTGGGCATCGACTCACTTTTCCTTGACCGTTTATGAGTCAAAGGGGCTGTGTGCGGTGACGAATCCATGGGTGAGCTCTGGAAACAATTTCGGTGTTGATTTCGAGTGGGAGCGACTCGGATTTTTTCTTGACTGTTTCGAGTAAAGAGTGGTTGTGTGCGGCGAGGATTCCATGCGTCATCTTTGAAAATAGTTTCGGTCACAATTTCGTGTGGGCATCGACTCACTTTTCCTTGACCGTTTATGAGTCAACAGGGCTGTGTAAGACTGACGAATCCATGGGTGAGCTCCCGAAACAATTTCGGTGTTGATTTCGAGTGGGAGCGACTCAGATTTTTCTTGACTTGTTTCTGAGTAAAGAGTGGTTGTGTGCGTTGAGGATTCCATGCGTCATCTTTGAAAATAGTTTCGGTGACAATTTACGTGTGGGCATCGACTCACTTTTCCTTGACCGTTTATGAGTCAACAGGGGGCGTGTGGCCGACGAATCCATGGGTGAGCTCTGAAACAATTTCGGTGTTGATTTCGAGTGGGAGCGACTGAGTTTTTCTTGAGTTTTTTGAGTAAAGAGTGGTTGTGTGAGGATTCCATGCGTCATCTTTGAAAATAGTTTTGGTGACAATTTACGTGTGGGCATCGACTCACTTTTCCTTGACCGTTTATGAGTCAAAATAGGGGTGTGCGTGACGAATCCATGGGTGAGCTCTGGAAACAATTTCGGTGTTGATTTCGAGTGGGAGCGACTCAGTTTTTCTTGATTGTTTCGAGTAAAGAGTGGTTGTGTGCGCTGAGGATTCCATGCGTCATCTTTGAAAATAGTTTCGGGTCACAATTTCGTGTGGGCATCGACTCACTTTTCCTTGACCGTTTATGAGTCAACGGGGGCTGTGTGCGCGACGAATCCATGGGTGAGCTCTGGAAACAATTTCGGTGTTGATTTTCGAGTGGGAGCGACTCAGTTTTTCTTGACCGTTTCGAGTAAAGAGTGGTTGTGTGCGTTGAGGATTCCATGCGTCATCTTTGAAAATAGTTTCGGTCACAATTTCTGTGGGGGCATCGACTCACTTTTCCTTGACCGTTTATGAGTCAACAGGGCAGTGTCGGCTGACGAATCCATGGGTGAGCTCCGAAACAATTTCGGTGTTGATTTCTGAGTGCGAGCGACTAAGTTTTTCTTGACTGTTTCTTAGTAAAGAGTGGTTGTGTGCGCTGAGGATTCCATGCGTCATCTTTGAAAATAGTTTCGGTCACAATTTCTGTGTGGCAGCAACTCATTTTTCCTTGACCGTTTATGAGTCGAAGATGGGCGAATCCATGGGTGAGCTCTCGAAACAATTTCGGTAGTTGGAATTTCGAAGTGGGAGCTGACTAATTTTTCTTGACTGCTTCGAGTAAAGAGTGGTTGTGTGCGCCTGAGGATTCCATGCGTCATCTTTGAAAATAGTTTCGGTGACAATTTCTGTAATAGGCATCGACTCACTTTTCCTTGACCGTTTATGAGTCAACAGGGGCGGTGTGCGGTGACGAATCCATGGGTGAGCTCTGGAAACAATTTCGGTGTTGATTTCTGAGTGGGAGCGACTCAAGTTTTTCTTGACTGTTTCTTAGTAAAGAGTGGTTGTGTGCGCTGAGGATTCCATGCGTCATCTTTGAAAATAGTTTCGGTCACAATTTCTGTGGGCATCGACTCACTTTTCCTTGGCCGTTTATGAGTCAACAGGGGGGGTGCGGCGCACGAATCCATGGGTGAGCTCTCGAAACAATTTCGGTGTTGATTTCGAGTGGGAGCGACTCAGTTTTTCTTGACCGTTTTCGAGTAAAGAGTGGTTGTGTGCGTGAGGATTCCATGCGTCATCTTTGAAAATAGTTTCGGTGACAATTTCTTGTGGGCATCGACTCACTTTTCCTTGACCGTTTATGAGTCAACGGGGCTGTGTGCGCCGACGAATCCATGGGTGAGCTCTCGAAACAATTTCGGTGTTGATTTCTCGAGTGGGAGCGACTGGTTTTTCTTGACTGTTTCGAGTAAAGAGTGGTTGTGTGCGTCGAGGATTCCATGCGTCATCTTTGAAAATAGTTTCGGTCACAATTTCTGTGTGGGCATCGACTCACTTTTCCTTGACCGTTTATGAGTCACATAGGGGAGTGTGCGCTGACGAATCCATGGGTGAGCTTTGGAAACAATTTCGGTGTTGATTTCTGAGTGGGAGCGACTCAGTTTTTCTTGACTGTTTCTGAGTAAAGAGTGGTTGTGTGCGCTGAGGATTCCATGCGTCATCTTTGAAAATAATTTCGGTCACAATTTCTGTGTGGGCATCGACTCACTTTTCCTTGACCGTTTATGAGTCAAGAGGGGCTGTGTGCGCTGACGAATCCATGGGTGAGCTCTGGAAACAATTTCGGTGTTGATTTCTGAGTGGGAGCGACTCAGTTTTTCTTGACTGTTTCTGAGTAAAGAGTGGTTGTGTGCGCTGAGGATTCCATGCGTCATCTTTGAAAATAGTTTCGGTGACAATTTCTGTGTGGGCATCGACTCACTTTTCCTTGACCGTTTATGAGTCAACAGGGGCAGTGTCGGCTGACGAATCCATGGGTGAGCTCTCGAAACAATTTCGGTGTTGATTTCTGAGTGGGAGCGACTCAGTTTTTCTTGACTGTTTCTGAGTAAAGAGTGGTTGTGTGCGTTGAGGATTCCATGCGTCATCTTTGAAAATAGTTTCGGTCACAATTTCTGTGCGGGCATCGACTCACTTTTCCTTGACCGTTTATGAGTCAACAGGGCAGTGTGCGCTGACGAATCCATGGGTGAGCTCTCGAAACAATTTCGGTGTTGATTTCTGAGTGGGAGCGACTCAGTTTTTCTTGACTGTTTCTGAGTAAAGAGTGGTTGTGTGCGCTGAGGATTCCATGCGTCATCTTTGAAAATAGTTTCGGGTCACAATTTCGTGTGGGCATCGACTCACTTTTCCTTGACCGTTTATGAGTCAAACGGGGGTGTGGGCTGACGAATCCATGGGTGAGCTCTGAAACAATTTCGGTGTTGATTTCTCGAGTGGGAGCGACTCAGTTTTTTCTTGACTGTTTCGAGTAAAGAGTGGTTGTGTGCGCCGAGGATTCCATGCGTCATCTTTGAAAATAGTTTCGGTGACAATTTCGTGTGGGCATCGACTCACTTTTCCTTGACCGTTTATGAGTCAACAGGGGGGCTGTGGCCGACGAATGCATGGGTGAGCTGTGGAAACAATTTCGGTGTTGATTTTTGAGTGGGAGCAACTCAGTTTTCCTTGACTGTTTCTGAGTAAAGAGTGGTTGTGTGCGCCGAGGATTCCATGCGTCATCTTTGAAAATAGTTTCGGTCACAATTTCGTGTGGGCATCGACTCACTTTTCCTTGACCGTTTATGAGTCAACAGGGGCTGTGTGCGCTGACGAATCCATGGGTGAGCTCTCGAAACAATTTCGGTGTTGATTTGTGAGTGGGAGCGACTCAGTTTTTCTTGACTGTTTTCGAGTAAAGAGTGGTTGTGTGCGCGAGGATTCCATGCGTCATCTTTGAAAATAGTTTCGGTGACAATTTCGTGTGGGCATCGACTCAGTTTTCCTTGACTGTTTATGAGTCAACAGGGCTGTGTGTGGCCGACGAATCCATGGGTGAGCTCTGGAAACAATTTCGGTGTTGATTTTCGAGTGGGAGCGACTCAGTTTTTCTTGACTGTTTTCGAGTAAAGAGTGGTTGTGTGCGCCGAGGATTCCATGCGTCATCTTTGAAAATAGTTTTCGGTCACAATTTCGTGTGGGCATCGACTCACTTTTCCTTGACCGTTTATGAGTCAACCAGGGCTGTGTGCGCGACGAATCCATGGGTGAGCTCTCGAAACAATTTCGGTGTTGATTTCTGAGTGGGAGCGACTAAGTTTTTCTTGACTGTTTCGAGTAAAGAGTGGTTGTGTGCGCTGAGGATTCCATGCGTCATCTTTGAAAATAGTTTCTGGTCACAATTTCGTGTGGGCATCGACTCACTTTTCCTTGACCGTTTATGAGTCAACAGGGCAGCGTGTGCGCTCGACGAATCCATGGGTGAGCTCTGGAAACAATTTCGGTGTTGATTTCGAGTGGGAGCGACTAAGTTTTTCTTGACTCAGCTTCGAGTAAAGAGTGGTTGTGTGCGCGAGGATTCCATGTGTCATCTTTGAAAATAGTTTCGGTCACAATTTCGTGTGGGCATCGACTCACTTTTCCTTGACCGTTTATGAGTCAACAGGGCCGTGTGCGCCGACGAATCCATGGGTGAGCTCGAAACAATTTCGGTGTTGATTTCTCGAGTGGGAGCGACTCCGTTTTTCTTGATGCTTTCGAGTAAAGAGTGGTTGTGTGCGCCGAGGATTCCATGCGTCATCTTTGAAAATAGTTTCGGTGACAATTTTCGTGTGGGGCATCGACTCACTTTTCCTTGACCGTTTATGAGTCAACAGGGGGTGTGCGCCGACGAATCCATGGGTGAGCTCTGGAAACAATTTCGGTGTTGATTTCTCGAGTGGGAGCGACTCAGCTTTTTCTTGACCGTTTCGAGTAAAGAGTGGTTGTGTGCGCTGAGGATTCCATGCGTCATCTTTGAAAATAGTTTCGGTCACAATTTCTGTGTGGGCATCGACTCACTTTTCCTTGACCGTTTATGAGTCAAGAGGGGCAGTGTACGTTGACGAATCCGTGGGTGAGCTCTGGAAACAATTTCGGTGTTGATTTCTGAGTGGGAGCGACTAAGTTTTTCTTGACTGCTTCGAGTAAAGAGTGGTTGTGTGCGCCGAGGATTCCATGCGTCATCTTTGAAAATAGTTTCGGTGACAATTTCGTGTGGGCATCGACTCACTTTTCCTTGACCGTTTATGAGTCAACAGGGTGGGGCCGACGAATCCATGGGTGAGCTCGGAAACAATTTCGGTGTTGATTTCGAGTGGGAGCGACTGAGTTTTTGACCGTTATTCGAGTAAAGAGTGGTTGTGTGCGCCGAGGATTCCATGCGTCATCTTTGAAAATAGTTTCGGTCACAATTTCCGTGTGGGCATCGACTCACTTTTCCTTGACCGTTTATGAGTCAACAGGGCCGTGTGTGCGCGACGAATCCATGGGTGAGCTCTCGAAACAATTTCGGTGTTGATTTCTCGAGTGGGAGCGACTCAGTTTTTCTTGACTCAAGTTTCGAGTAAAGAGTGGTTGTGTGCGCCGAGGATTCCATGCGTCATCTTTGAAAATAGTTTTCGGTGACAATTTCTGTGTGGGCATCGACTCACTTTTCCTTGACCGTTTATGAGTCAAGCAGGGCTGTGTGCGCCGACGAATCCATGGGTGAGCTCTCGAAACAATTTCGGTGTTGATTTCTGAGTGGGAGCGACTCAGTTTTTCTTGACTGTTTCTGAGTAAAGAGTGGTTGTGTGCGCTGAGGATTCCATGCGTCATCTTTGAAAATAGTTTCTGGTCACAAT
Organism: Populus x sibirica; assembly: GCA_019202695.1. Lineage (NCBI taxonomy): Eukaryota > Viridiplantae > Streptophyta > Magnoliopsida > Malpighiales > Salicaceae > Populus > Populus x sibirica. Next base: position 48,491 of record JAGMVL010002379.1, read on the forward strand.
TTCTGTGTGGGCATCGACTCACTTTTCCTTGACCGTTTATGAGTCAACAGGGCGTGTGCGCCGACGAATCCATGGGTGAGCTCTGGAAACAATTTCGGTGTTGATTTCTCGAGTGGGAGCGACTCAGCTTTTTCTTGATCAAGTTTCGAGTAAAGAGTGGTTGTGTGCGCCGAGGATTCCATGCGTCATCTTTGAAAATAGTTTTAGGTCACAATTTCGTGTGGGCATCGACTCACTTTTCCTTGACCGTTTATGAGTCAACAGGGCCGTGTGCGCCGACGAATCCATGGGTGAGCTCTGGAAACAATTTCGGTGTTGATTTCTCGAGTGGGAGCGACTCAGTTTTTCTTGATCAAGCTTCGAGTAAAGAGTGGTTGTGTGCGCTCGAGGATTCCATGCGTCATCTTTGAAAATAGTTTCGGTGACAATTTCTCGTGTGGGCATCGACTCACTTTTCCTTGACCGTTTATGAGTCAACAGGGCTGCGTGTGCGCGACGAATCCATGGGTGAGCCTCGAAACAATTTCGGTGTTGATTTCGAGTGGGAGCGACTCAGTTTTTCTTGATCAGCTTCGAGTAAAGAGTGGTTGTGTGCGCCGAGGATTCCATGCGTCATCTTTGAAAATAGTTTTGGTCACAATTTCTCGTGTGGGCATCGACTCACTTTTCCTTGACCGTTTATGAGTCAACAGGGGCCGTGTGCGCCGACGAATCCATGGGTGAGCTCTCGAAACAATTTCGGTGTTGATTTTCGAGTGGGAGCGACTAAGTTTTTCTTGACCGTTTTCGAGTAAAGAGTGGTTGTGTGCGCCGAGGATTCCATGCGTCATCTTTGAAAATAGTTTCGGTGACAATTTCGTGTGGGCATCGACTCACTTTTCCTTGACCGTTTATGAGTCAACAGGGCCGTGTGCGCCGACGAATCCATGGGTGAGCTCTGGAAACAATTTCGGTGTTGATTTCTCGAGTGGGAGCGACTCAGCTTTTTCTTGACTGTTTTCGAGTAAAGAGTGGTTGTGTGCGCCGAGGATTCCATGCGTCATCTTTGAAAATAGTTTCGGTCACAATTTTCGTGTGGGCATCGACTCACTTTTCCTTGACCGTTTATGAGTCAACAGGGCCGTGTGCGCCGACGAATCCATGGGTGAGCTCTCGAAACAATTTCGGTGTTGATTTCGAGTGGGAGCGACTCAGTTTTTCTTGACTGTTTCGAGTAAAGAGTGGTTGTGTGCGCCGAGGATTCCATGCGTCATCTTTGAAAATAGTTTCGGTCACAATTTTCGTGTGGGCATCGACTCACTTTTCCTTGACCGTTTATGAGTCAACAGGGCCTGTGTGCGCCGACGAATCCATGGGTGAGCTCTCGAAACAATTTCGGTGTTGATTTCTCGAGTGGGAGCGACTCAGTTTTTCTTGATCAGTTTCGAGTAAAGAGTGGTTGTGTGCGCCGAGGATTCCATGCGTCATCTTTGAAAATAGTTTCGGTGACAATTTCGTGTGGGCATCGACTCACTTTTCCTTGACCGTTTATGAGTCAACAGGGCCGTGTGCGCCGACGAATCCATGGGTGAGCTCTGGAAACAATTTCGGTGTTGATTTCGAGTGGGAGCGACTCAAGCCTTTTTCTTGATCAGTTTCGAGTAAAGAGTGGTTGTGTGCGCTGAGGATTCCATGCGTCATCTTTGAAAATAGTTTCGGTCACAATTTCTGTGTGGGCATCGACTCACTTTTCCTTGACTGTTTATGAGTCAACAGGGGCGTGTGCGCCGACGAATCCATGGGTGAGCTCGAAACAATTTCGGTGTTGATTTCGAGTGGGAGCGACTCAGCTTTTTCTTGATCGTTTCGAGTAAAGAGTGGTTGTGTGCGCCGAGGATTCCATGCGTCATCTTTGAAAATAGTTTAGGTCACAATTTTCGTGTGGGCATCGACTCACTTTTCCTTGACCGTTTATGAGTCAACAGGGCCGTGTGCGCCGACGAATCCATGGGTGAGCTCGAAACAATTTCGGTGTTGATTTCTCGAGTGGGAGCGACTCAGTTTTTCTTGATCAAGCTTCGAGTAAAGAGTGGTTGTGTGCGCCGAGGATTCCATGCGTCATCTTTGAAAATAGTTTCTAGGTCACAATTTTCGTGTGGGCATCGACTCACTTTTCCTTGACCGTTTATGAGTCAACAGGGCCGTGTGCGCCGACGAATCCATGGGTGAGCTCTCGAAACAATTTCGGTGTTGATTTCGAGTGGGAGCGACTCAGTTTTTCTTGATCAGTTTTCGAGTAAAGAGTGGTTGTGTGCGCCGAGGATTCCATGCGTCATCTTTGAAAATAGTTTTAGGTCACAATTTTCGTGTGGGCATCGACTCACTTTTCCTTGACCGTTTATGAGTCAACAGTGGGCCGTGTGCGCCGACGAATCCATGGGTGAGCTCTCGAAACAATTTCGGTGTTGATTTCTCGAGTGGGAGCGACTCAGTTTTTCTTGATCAGTTTTCGAGTAAAGAGTGGTTGTGTGCGCCGAGGATTCCATGCGTCATCTTTGAAAATAGTTTCGGTCACAATTTCGTGTGGGCATCGACTCACTTTTCCTTGACCGTTTATGAGTCAATGGGCCGTGTGCGCCGACGAATCCATGGGTGAGCCTCGAAACAATTTCGGTGTTGATTTCGAGTGGGAGCGACTAAGTTTTTCTTGATCAAGTTTCGAGTAAAGAGTGGTTGTGTGCGCCGAGGATTCCATGCGTCATCTTTGAAAATAGTTTCGGTCACAATTTCGTGTGGGCATCGACTCACTTTTCCTTGACCGTTTATGAGTCAACAGGGCCGTGTGCGCCGACGAATCCATGGGTGAGCTCGGAAACAATTTCGGTGTTGATTTCTCGAGTGGGAGCGACTCAGTTTTTCTTGATCAAGTTTCGAGTAAAGAGTGGTTGTGTGCGCCGAGGATTCCATGCGTCATCTTTGAAAATAGTTTCGGTCACAATTTCCGTGTGGGCATCGACTCACTTTTCCTTGACCGTTTATGAGTCAACAGGGCGTGGTGCGCGACGAATCCATGGGTGAGCTCGGAAACAATTTCGGTGTTGATTTCTCGAGTGGGAGCGACTCGCTTTTTCTTGATCAAGTTTCGAGTAAAGAGTGGTTGTGTGCGCCGAGGATTCCATGCGTCATCTTTGAAAATAGTTTCGGTCACAATTTCGTGTGGGCATCGACTCACTTTTCCTTGACCGTTTATGAGTCAACAGGGGTGTGTGGCCGACGAATCCATGGGTGAGCTCTCGAAACAATTTCGGTGTTGATTTCCTCGAGTGGGAGCGACTCAGTTTTTCTTGATCGTTTTCGAGTAAAGAGTGGTTGTGTGCGCCGAGGATTCCATGCGTCATCTTTGAAAATAGTTTCGGTCACAATTTCGTGTGGGCATCGACTCACTTTTCCTTGACCGTTTATGAGTCAACAGGGCCGTGTGCGCCGACGAATCCATGGGTGAGCTCTCGAAACAATTTCGGTGTTGATTTCTCGAGTGGGAGCGACTCAGTTTTTCTTGACCGTTTTCGAGTAAAGAGTGGTTGTGTGCGCTCGAGGATTCCATGCGTCATCTTTGAAAATAGTTTCGGTCACAATTTCTCGTGTGGGCATCGACTCACTTTTCCTTGACCGTTTATGAGTCAACAGGGCCGTGTGGCCGACGAATCCATGGGTGAGCTCTCGAAACAATTTCGGTGTTGATTTCTCGAGTGGGAGCGACTCAGCTTTTTCTTGATCAAGTTTCGAGTAAAGAGTGGTTGTGTGCGCCGAGGATTCCATGCGTCATCTTTGAAAATAGTTTCGGTCACAATTTCGTGTGGGCATCGACTCACTTTTCCTTGACCGTTTATGAGTCAACAGGGCGTGTGCGCCGACGAATCCATGGGTGAGCTCGGAAACAATTTCGGTGTTGATTTCGAGTGGGAGCGACTAGTTTTTCTTGACTGGTTTCGAGTAAAGAGTGGTTGTGTGCGCCGAGGATTCCATGCGTCATCTTTGAAAATAGTTTTGACAATTTCGTGTGGGCATCGACTCACTTTTCCTTGACCGTTTATGAGTCAACAGGGCCGTGTGCGCCGACGAATCCATGGGTGAGCTCTCGAAACAATTTCGGTGTTGATTTCTCGAGTGGGAGCGACTCAGCTTTTTCTTGACCGTTTCGAGTAAAGAGTGGTTGTGTGCGCCGAGGATTCCATGCGTCATCTTTGAAAATAGTTTCGGTCACAATTTCGTGTGGGCATCGACTCACTTTTCCTTGACCGTTTATGAGTCAACAGGGGCGTGTGCGCCGACGAATCCATGGGTGAGCTCTGAAACAATTTCGGTGTTGATTTCTCGAGTGGGAGCGACTAAGCTTTTTCTTGACCGGTTTCGAGTAAAGAGTGGTTGTGTGCGCCGAGGATTCCATGCGTCATCTTTGAAAATAGTTTTCGGTCACAATTTCTGTGGGCATCGACTCACTTTTCCTTGACCGTTTATGAGTCAACAGGGGCTGTGTGCGCTGACGAATCCATGGGTGAGCTCTGGAAACAATTTCGGTGTTGATTTCTGAGTGGGAGCGACTCAGTTTTTCTTGATCAGTTTTCGAGTAAAGAGTGGTTGTGTGCGCCGAGGATTCCATGCGTCATCTTTGAAAATAGTTTTCGGTCACAATTTCGTGTGGGCATCGACTCACTTTTCCTTGACCGTTTATGAGTCAACAGGGGGCCGTGTGCGCCGACGAATCCATGGGTGAGCCTCCGGAAACAATTTCGGTGTTGATTTCTCGAGTGGGAGCGACTCAGTTTTTCTTGATCAAGTTTCGAGTAAAGAGTGGTTGTGTGCGCCGAGGATTCCATGCGTCATCTTTGAAAATAGTTTTAGGTCACAATTTCGTGTGGGCATCGACTCACTTTTCCTTGACCGTTTATGAGTCAACAGGGGCCGTGTGCGCCGACGAATCCATGGGTGAGCTCTCGGAAACAATTTCGGTGTTGATTTCTCGAGTGGGAGCGACTCAGTTTTTCTTGATCAGTTTCGAGTAAAGAGTGGTTGTGTGCGCCGAGGATTCCATGCGTCATCTTTGAAAATAGTTTCGGTCACAATTTCGTGTGGGCATCGACTCACTTTTCCTTGACCGTTTATGAGTCAACAGTGGGCCGTGTGCGCCGACGAATCCATGGGTGAGCTCGGAAACAATTTCGGTGTTGATTTCTCGAGTGGGAGCGACTAAGTTTTTCTTGATCGTTTTCGAGTAAAGAGTGGTTGTGTGCGCCGAGGATTCCATGCGTCATCTTTGAAAATAGTTTCGGTCACAATTTCGTGTGGGCATCGACTCACTTTTCCTTGACCGTTTATGAGTCAACAGGGCCGTGTGTGCGCCGACGAATCCATGGGTGAGCTCGGAAACAATTTCGGTGTTGATTTCTCGAGTGGGAGCGACTAAGTTTTTCTTGATCAAGTTTCGAGTAAAGAGTGGTTGTGTGCGCCGAGGATTCCATGCGTCATCTTTGAAAATAGTTTCGGTCACAATTTTCGTGTGGGCATCGACTCACTTTTCCTTGACCGTTTATGAGTCAACAGGGCCGTGTGCGCCGACGAATCCATGGGTGAGCTCTCGAAACAATTTCGGTGTTGATTTCTCGAGTGGGAGCGACTAAGTTTTTCTTGACTCCTTTCGAGTAAAGAGTGGTTGTGTGCGCCGAGGATTCCATGCGTCATCTTTGAAAATAGTTTCGGTCACAATTTCGTGTGGGCATCGACTCACTTTTCCTTGACCGTTTATGAGTCAACAGGGCCGTGTGCGCCGACGAATCCATGGGTGAGCTCGGAAACAATTTCGGTGTTGATTTCTCGAGTGGGAGCGACTAAGCTTTTTCTTGATCAGCTTCGAGTAAAGAGTGGTTGTGTGCGCCGAGGATTCCATGCGTCATCTTTGAAAATAGTTTCGGTCACAATTTTCGTGTGGGCATCGACTCACTTTTCCTTGACCGTTTATGAGTCAACAGGCGTGTGCGCCGACGAATCCATGGGTGAGCTCGGAAACAATTTCGGTGTTGATTTCTCGAGTGGGAGCGACTCAGTTTTTCTTGATCGTTTCGAGTAAAGAGTGGTTGTGTGCGCCGAGGATTCCATGCGTCATCTTTGAAAATAGTTTCGGTCACAATTTCGTGTGGGCATCGACTCACTTTTCCTTGACCGTTTATGAGTCAACAGGGGCCGTGTGCGCCGACGAATCCATGGGTGAGCTCGAAACAATTTCGGTGTTGATTTCTCGAGTGGGAGCGACTAAGTTTTTCTTGATCAAGCTTCGAGTAAAGAGTGGTTGTGTGCGCCGAGGATTCCATGCGTCATCTTTGAAAATAGTTTCGGTGACAATTTCGTGTGGGCATCGACTCACTTTTCCTTGACCGTTTATGAGTCAACAGGGCCGTGTGCGCCGACGAATCCATGGGTGAGCTCTGGAAACAATTTCGGTGTTGATTTCTCGAGTGGGAGCGACTCAGTTTTTCTTGATCAGTTTCGAGTAAAGAGTGGTTGTGTGCGCCGAGGATTCCATGCGTCATCTTTGAAAATAGTTTAGGTCACAATTTCGGGTGGGCATCGACTCACTTTTCCTTGACCGTTTATGAGTCAACAGGGGCTGTGTGCGCTGACGAATCCATGGGTGAGCTCTGGAAACAATTTCGGTGTTGATTTCTGAGTGGGAGCGACTCAGTTTTTCTTGATCAAGTTTTCGAGTAAAGAGTGGTTGTGTGCGCCGAGGATTCCATGCGTCATCTTTGAAAATAGTTTTAGGTCACAATTTCGTGTGGGCATCGACTCACTTTTCCTTGACCGTTTATGAGTCAACAGGGCGTGTGCGCCGACGAATCCATGGGTGAGCTCTCGAAACAATTTCGGTGTTGATTTCTCGAGTGGGAGCGACTCAGTTTTTCTTGACCGTTTCGAGTAAAGAGTGGTTGTGTGCGCCGAGGATTCCATGCGTCATCTTTGAAAATAGTTTTAGGTCACAATTTCGTGGGCATCGACTCACTTTTCCTTGACCGTTTATGAGTCAATAGGGCCGTGTGCGCCGACGAATCCATGGGTGAGCTCTGGAAACAATTTCGGTGTTGATTTCTCGAGTGGGAGCGACTCAGTTTTTCTTGACTCAGTTTCGAGTAAAGAGTGGTTGTGTGCGCCGAGGATTCCATGCGTCATCTTTGAAAATAGTTTCGGGACAATTTCTCGTGTGGGCATCGACTCACTTTTCCTTGACCGTTTATGAGTCAACAGGGCCGTGTGCGCCGACGAATCCATGGGTGAGCTCTCGAAACAATTTCGGTGTTGATTTCTCGAGTGGGAGCGACTCAAGTTTTTCTTGATCAAGTTTTCGAGTAAAGAGTGGTTGTGTGCGCCGAGGATTCCATGCGTCATCTTTGAAAATAGTTTCGGTCACAATTTCGTGTGGGCATCGACTCACTTTTCCTTGACCGTTTATGAGTCAACAGGGCCGTGTGCGCCGACGAATCCATGGGTGAGCTCTGGAAACAATTTCGGTGTTGATTTCTCGAGTGGGAGCGACTCAGCTTTTTCTTGATCAAGTTTCGAGTAAAGAGTGGTTGTGTGCGCCGAGGATTCCATGCGTCATCTTTGAAAATAGTTTCGGTCACAATTTCGTGTGGGCATCGACTCACTTTTCCTTGACCGTTTATGAGTCAACAGGGCCGTGTGCGCCGACGAATCCATGGGTGAGAGCTCGAAACAATTTCGGTGTTGATTTCTCGAGTGGGAGCGACTCAAGTTTTTCTTGATCAAGTTTCTCGAGTAAAGAGTGGTTGTGTGCGCCGAGGATTCCATGCGTCATCTTTGAAAATAGTTTCGGTCACAATTTTCGTGTGGGCATCGACTCACTTTTCCTTGACCGTTTATGAGTCAACAGGGGCGTGTGCGCCGACGAATCCATGGGTGAGCTCGAAACAATTTCGGTGTTGATTTCTCGAGTGGGAGCGACTCAGTTTTTCTTGACCGTTTCGAGTAAAGAGTGGTTGTGTGCGCCGAGGATTCCATGCGTCATCTTTGAAAATAGTTTCGGTGACAATTTCGTGTGGGCATCGACTCACTTTTCCTTGACCGTTTATGAGTCAACAGGGCCGTGTGCGCCGACGAATCCATGGGTGAGCTCTCGAAACAATTTCGGTGTTGATTTCGAGTGGGAGCGACTCAGTTTTTCTTGATCAGTTTCGAGTAAAGAGTGGTTGTGTGCGCCGAGGATTCCATGCGTCATCTTTGAAAATAGTTTCGGTGACAATTTCGTGTGGGCATCGACTCACTTTTCCTTGACCGTTTATGAGTCAACAGGGGCCGTGTGCGCCGACGAATCCATGGGTGAGCTCGAAACAATTTCGGTGTTGATTTTCGAGTGGGAGCGACTCAGTTTTTCTTGATCAAGTTTCGAGTAAAGAGTGGTTGTGTGCGCCGAGGATTCCATGCGTCATCTTTGAAAATAGTTTCGGTGACAATTTCGTGTGGGCATCGACTCACTTTTCCTTGACCGTTTATGAGTCAACAGGGCCGTGTGGCCGACGAATCCATGGGTGAGCTCTCGAAACAATTTCGGTGTTGATTTCTCGAGTGGGAGCGACTCAGTTTTTCTTGACTCGTTTCGAGTAAAGAGTGGTTGTGTGCGCCGAGGATTCCATGCGTCATCTTTGAAAATAGTTTCGGTCACAATTTTCGTGTGGGCATCGACTCACTTTTCCTTGACCGTTTATGAGTCAACAGGGCCGTGTGCGCCGACGAATCCATGGGTGAGCTCTGGAAACAATTTCGGTGTTGATTTCTCGAGTGGGAGCGACTAAGTTTTTCTTGACTCAAGTTTTCGAGTAAAGAGTGCTTATGTGCGCTAAGGATTCCATGCGTCATCTTTGAAAATAGTTTCGGTGACAATTTTTGTGTGGGCATCGACTCACTTTTCCTTGACCGTTTATGAGTCAACAGGGGCTGTGTGCGCTGACGAATCCATGGGTGAGCTCTCGAAACAATTTCGTGTGTTGATTTCTCGAGTGGGAGCGACTCAGTTTTTCTTGACTCGATTTTCGAGTAAAGAGTGGTTGTGTGCGCCGAGGATTCCATGCGTCATCTTTGAAAATAGTTTTCGGTCACAATTTCTCGTGTGGGCATCGACTCACTTTTCCTTGACCGTTTATGAGTCAACAGGGGCCGTGTGCGCCGACGAATCCATGGGTGAGCTCTGGAAACAATTTCGGTGTTGATTTCGAGTGGGAGCGACTCAGTTTTTCTTGACCGTTTCGAGTAAAGAGTGGTTGTGTGCGCCGAGGATTCCATGCGTCATCTTTGAAAATAGTTTCGGTCACAATTTTCGTGTGGGCATCGACTCACTTTTCCTTGACCGTTTATGAGTCAAAGGGTCGTGGTGCGCCGACGAATCCATGGGTGAGCTCTGGAAACAATTTCGGTGTTGATTTCGAGTGGGAGCGACTCAGTTTTTCTTGACTCGTTTCGAGTAAAGAGTGGTTGTGTGCGCCGAGGATTCCATGCGTCATCTTTGAAAATAGTTTCGGTCACAATTTCGTGTGGGCATCGACTCACTTTTCCTTGACCGTTTATGAGTCAACAGGGCCGTGTGCGCCGACGAATCCATGGGTGAGCTCTCGAAACAATTTCGGTGTTGATTTCTCGAGTGGGAGCGACTCAGCTTTTTCTTGATCAAGCTTCGAGTAAAGAGTGGTTGTGTGCGCCGAGGATTCCATGCGTCATCTTTGAAAATAGTTTTCGGTCACAATTTCGTGTGGGCATCGACTCACTTTTCCTTGACCGTTTATGAGTCAACAGGGCCGTGGTGCGCCGACGAATCCATGGGTGAGCTCTGGAAACAATTTCGGTGTTGATTTCTCGAGTGGGAGCGACTCAGTTTTTCTTGATCAAGTTTTCGAGTAAAGAGTGGTTGTGTGCGCCGAGGATTCCATGCGTCATCTTTGAAAATAGTTTTAGGTCACAATTTCGTGGGCATCGACTCACTTTTCCTTGACCGTTTATGAGTCAAAGGGCCGTGTGCGCCGACGAATCCATGGGTGAGCTCTCGAAACAATTTCGGTGTTGATTCTCGAGTGGGAGCGACTCAGTTTTTCTTGACCAAGTTTTCGAGTAAAGAGTGGTTGTGTGCGCCGAGGATTCCATGCGTCATCTTTGAAAATAGTTTTCGGTCACAATTTCGTGTGGGCATCGACTCACTTTTCCTTGACCGTTTATGAGTCAATAGGGGCCGTGTGCGCCGACGAATCCATGGGTGAGCTCTGGAAACAATTTCGGTGTTGATTTCTCGAGTGGGAGCGACTCAGTTTTTCTTGATCAAGCTTCGAGTAAAGAGTGGTTGTGTGCGCCGAGGATTCCATGCGTCATCTTTGAAAATAGTTTCGGTCACAATTTCGTGTGGGCATCGACTCACTTTTCCTTGACCGTTTATGAGTCAATAGGGGCCGTGTGCGCCGACGAATCCATGGGTGAGCTCTCGGAAACAATTTCGGTGTTGATTTCTCGAGTGGGAGCGACTCAGCTTTTTCTTGACTCGTTTCGAGTAAAGAGTGGTTGTGTGCGCCGAGGATTCCATGCGTCATCTTTGAAAATAGTTTCGGTCACAATTTCGTGTGGGCATCGACTCACTTTTCCTTGACCGTTTATGAGTCAACAGGGCCGTGTGCGCCGACGAATCCATGGGTGAGCTCTCGAAACAATTTCGGTGTTGATTTCTCGAGTGGGAGCGACTCAGTTTTTCTTGATCAAGTTTCGAGTAAAGAGTGGTTGTGTGCGCTCGAGGATTCCATGCGTCATCTTTGAAAATAGTTTTAGGTCACAATTTCGTGTGGGCATCGACTCACTTTTCCTTGACCGTTTATGAGTCAACAGGGGCCGGTGCGCCGACGAATCCATGGGTGAGCTCGGAAACAATTTCGGTGTTGATTTCGAGTGGGAGCGACTCAGTTTTTCTTGACCAAGTCTTCGAGTAAAGAGTGGTTGTGTGCGCCGAGGATTCCATGCGTCATCTTTGAAAATAGTTTTAGGTCACAATTTCTGTGCGGGCATCGACTCACTTTTCCTTGACCGTTTATGAGTCAACAGGGGCCGTGTGCGCTGACGAATCCATGGCTGAGCTCTCGAAACAATTTCGGTGTTGATTTCTCGAGTGGGAGCGACTCAGCTTTTTCTTGACCAAGTTTCGAGTAAAGAGTGGTTGTGTGCGCCGAGGATTCCATGCGTCATCTTTGAAAATAGTTTTAGGTCACAATTTCGTGTGGGCATCGACTCACTTTTCCTTGACCGTTTATGAGTCAACAGGGGCCGTGTGCGCCGACGAATCCATGGGTGAGCTCGGAAACAATTTCGGTGTTGATTTCTCGAGTGGGAGCGACTCAGTTTTTCTTGACCAAGTTTTCGAGTAAAGAGTGGTTGTGTGCGCTGAGGATTCCATGCGTCATCTTTGAAAATAGTTTCGGTCACAATTTCGTCGTGGGCATCGACTCACTTTTCCTTGACCGTTTATGAGTCAACAGGGCCGTGGCGCCGACGAATCCATGGGTGAGCTCTCGAAACAATTTCGGTGTTGATTTCTCGAGTGGGAGCGACTCAGCTTTTTCTTGATCAGCGTTTCGAGTAAAGAGTGGTTGTGTGCGCCGAGGATTCCATGCGTCATCTTTGAAAATAGTTTTCGGTCACAATTTCGTGTGGGCATCGACTCACTTTTCCTTGACCGTTTATGAGTCAACAGGGGCCGTGTGCGCCGACGAATCCATGGGTGAGCTCGAAACAATTTCGGTGTTGATTTCTCGAGTGGGAGCGACTCAGCTTTTTCTTGACCGTTTTCGAGTAAAGAGTGGTTGTGTGCGCCGAGGATTCCATGCGTCATCTTTGAAAATAGTTTCGGTCACAATTTCGTGTGGGCATCGACTCACTTTTCCTTGACCGTTTATGAGTCAATAGGGGCCGTGTGCGCCGACGAATCCATGGGTGAGCTCGAAACAATTTCGGTGTTGATTTCTCGAGTGGGAGCGACTAAGTTTTTCTTGATCAAGTTTCGAGTAAAGAGTGGTTGTGTGCGCCGAGGATTCCATGCGTCATCTTTGAAAATAGTTTCTGGTCACAATTTCGTGTGGGCATCGACTCACTTTTCCTTGACCGTTTATGAGTCAACAGGGCCGTGTGCGCCGACGAATCCATGGGTGAGCCTCGGAAACAATTTCGGTGTTGATTTCTCGAGTGGGAGCGACTCAGTTTTTCTTGATCAGTTTCGAGTAAAGAGTGGTTGTGTGCGCCGAGGATTCCATGCGTCATCTTTGAAAATAGTTTCGGTCACAATTTCGTGTGGGCATCGACTCACTTTTCCTTGACCGTTTATGAGTCAAAGGGGGTGTGCGCCGACGAATCCATGGGTGAGCCTCGAAACAATTTCGGTGTTGATTTCTCGAGTGGGAGCGACTCAGTTTTTCTTGATCAAGTTTTCGAGTAAAGAGTGGTTGTGTGCGCCGAGGATTCCATGCGTCATCTTTGAAAATAGTTTCGGTCACAATTTCGTGTGGGCATCGACTCACTTTTCCTTGACCGTTTATGAGTCAACAGGGCCGTGTGCGCCGACGAATCCATGGGTGAGCTCTGGAAACAATTTCGGTGTTGATTTCTCGAGTGGGAGCGACTAAGTTTTTCTTGACAAGCTTCGAGTAAAGAGTGGTTGTGTGCGCCGAGGATTCCATGCGTCATCTTTGAAAATAGTTTTAGGTCACAATTTTCGTGTGGGCATCGACTCACTTTTCCTTGACCGTTTATGAGTCAACAGGGCCGTGTGCGCCGACGAATCCATGGGTGAGCCTCGAAACAATTTCGGTGTTGATTTCTCGAGTGGGAGCGACTCAGCTTTTCTTGATCAAGTTTCGAGTAAAGAGTGGTTGTGTGCGCCGAGGATTCCATGCGTCATCTTTGAAAATAGTTTCGGTCACAATTTTCGTGTGGGCATCGACTCACTTTTCCTTGACCGTTTATGAGTCAACAGGGGGGGTGTGCGCCGACGAATCCATGGGTGAGCCTCGAAACAATTTCGGTGTTGATTTCTCGAGTGGGAGCGACTCAGTTTTTCTTGATCAAGTTTCGAGTAAAGAGTGGTTGTGTGCGCCGAGGATTCCATGCGTCATCTTTGAAAATAGTTTTCGGTCACAATTTCTCGTGTGGGCATCGACTCACTTTTCCTTGACCGTTTATGAGTCAACAGGGCCGTGTGCGCCGACGAATCCATGGGTGAGCTCGAAACAATTTCGGTGTTGATTTCGAGTGGGAGCGACTCAGCTTTTTCTTGATCAAGTTTCGAGTAAAGAGTGGTTGTGTGCGCCGAGGATTCCATGCGTCATCTTTGAAAATAGTTTCGGTGACAATTTCTCGTGTGGGCATCGACTCACTTTTCCTTGACCGTTTATGAGTCAACAGGGCGTGTGCGCCGACGAATCCATGGGTGAGCTCTCGAAACAATTTCGGTGTTGATTTCTCGAGTGGGAGCGACTCAGTTTTTCTTGGATCGTTTTCGAGTAAAGAGTGGTTGTGTGCGCCGAGGATTCCATGCGTCATCTTTGAAAATAGTTTCGGTCACAATTTCGTGTGGGCATCGACTCACTTTTCCTTGACCGTTTATGAGTCAACAGGGGCCGTGTGCGCCGACGAATCCATGGGTGAGCTCGGAAACAATTTCGGTGTTGATTTCTCGAGTGGGAGCGACTCAGTTTTTCTTGATCATGTTTTCGAGTAAAGAGTGGTTGTGTGCGCCGAGGATTCCATGCGTCATCTTTGAAAATAGTTTCGGTGACAATTTTCGTGTGGGCATCGACTCACTTTTCCTTGACCGTTTATGAGTCAACAGGGCCGTGTGCGCCGACGAATCCATGGGTGAGCTCGAAACAATTTCGGTGTTGATTTCTCGAGTGGGAGCGACTAAGTTTTTCTTGATCAAGTTTCGAGTAAAGAGTGGTTGTGTGCGCTGAGGATTCCATGCGTCATCTTTGAAAATAGTTTTAGGTCACAATTTCTGTGCGGGCATCGACTCACTTTTCCTTGACCGTTTATGAGTCAACAGGGGCTGTGTGCGCTGACGAATCCATGGGTGAGCTCTGGAAACAATTTCGGTGTTGATTTCTCGAGTGGGAGCGACTCAAGCTTTTTCTTGATCGATTTTCGAGTAAAGAGTGGTTGTGTGCGCCGAGGATTCCATGCGTCATCTTTGAAAATAGTTTCGGTCACAATTTCGTGTGGGCATCGACTCACTTTTCCTTGACCGTTTATGAGTCAACAGGGCCGTGTGCGCCGACGAATCCATGGGTGAGCTCTCGAAACAATTTCGGTGTTGATTTCTCGAGTGGGAGCGACTCAGCTTTTTCTTGACCGTTTTCGAGTAAAGAGTGGTTGTGTGCGCCGAGGATTCCATGCGTCATCTTTGAAAATAGTTTCGGTGACAATTTCGTGTGGGCATCGACTCACTTTTCCTTGACCGTTTATGAGTCAACAGGGCCGTGTGCGCCGACGAATCCATGGGTGAGCTCGGAAACAATTTCGGTGTTGATTTCTCGAGTGGGAGCGACTCAGTTTTTCTTGATCAAGTTTTCGAGTAAAGAGTGGTTGTGTGCGCCGAGGATTCCATGCGTCATCTTTGAAAATAGTTTCGGTCACAATTTCGTGTGGGCATCGACTCACTTTTCCTTGACCGTTTATGAGTCAACAAGGGGCCGTGTGCGCCGACGAATCCATGGGTGAGCTCTCGAAACAATTTCGGTGTTGATTTCTCGAGTGGGAGCGACTCAGCTTTTTCTTGATCAAGCTTCGAGTAAAGAGTGGTTGTGTGCGCCGAGGATTCCATGCGTCATCTTTGAAAATAGTTTTCGGTCACAATTTCGTGTGGGCATCGACTCACTTTTCCTTGACCGTTTATGAGTCAACAGGGGGTGTGCGCCGACGAATCCATGGGTGAGCTCTGGAAACAATTTCGGTGTTGATTTCTCGAGTGGGAGCGACTCAGCTTTTTCTTGATCAAGTTTCGAGTAAAGAGTGGTTGTGTGCGCCGAGGATTCCATGCGTCATCTTTGAAAATAGTTTTCGGTCACAATTTTCGTGTGGGCATCGACTCACTTTTCCTTGACCGTTTATGAGTCAATAGGGCCGTGTGCGCCGACGAATCCATGGGTGAGCTCGGAAACAATTTCGGTGTTGATTTCTCGAGTGGGAGCGACTCAGCTTTTTCTTGATCAAGTTTCGAGTAAAGAGTGGTTGTGTGCGCCGAGGATTCCATGCGTCATCTTTGAAAATAGTTTCGGTCACAATTTCTCGTGTGGGCATCGACTCACTTTTCCTTGACCGTTTATGAGTCAACAGGGCCTGTGTGGGCCGACGAATCCATGGGTGAGCTCTCGAAACAATTTCGGTGTTGATTTCTCGAGTGGGAGCGATACGTTTTTCTTGACTCGTTTCGAGTAAAGAGTGGTTGTGTGCGCCGAGGATTCCATGCGTCATCTTTGAAAATAGTTTCGGACAATTTGTGGGCATCGACTCACTTTTCCTTGACCGTTTATGAGTCAACAGGGGCGGTGGCCGACGAATCCAGGGTGAGCTCCCGAAAAAATTTCGGTGTTGATTTCCGAGTGGGAGCGCGTTTTTCTTGTCTTCGAGTAAAGAGTGGTTGGGCGAGGATTCCATGCGTCATCTTTGAAAATAGTTTCGGTCACAATTTCGTGTGGGCATCGACTCACTTTTCCTTGACCGTTTATGAGTCAACAGGGCCGTGTGCGCCGACGAATCCATGGGTGAGCTCTGGAAACAATTTCGGTGTTGATTTTCGAGTGGGAGCGACTCAGCTTTTTCTTGATCAAGTTTCGAGTAAAGAGTGGTTGTGTGCGCCGAGGATTCCATGCGTCATCTTTGAAAATAGTTTCGGTCACAATTTCGTGTGGGCATCGACTCACTTTTCCTTGACCGTTTATGAGTCAACAGGGCCGTGTGCGCCGACGAATCCATGGGTGAGCTCGGAAACAATTTCGGTGTTGATTTCTCGAGTGGGAGCGACTAAGTTTTTCTTGATCAAGTTTCGAGTAAAGAGTGGTTGTGTGCGCCGAGGATTCCATGCGTCATCTTTGAAAATAGTTTCGGTCACAATTTCGTGTGGGCATCGACTCACTTTTCCTTGACCGTTTATGAGTCAACAGGGGCCGTGTGCGCCGACGAATCCATGGGTGAGCTCTCGAAACAATTTCGGTGTTGATTTCTCGAGTGGGAGCGACTCAGTTTTTCTTGACCGCTTCGAGTAAAGAGTGGTTGTGTGCGCCGAGGATTCCATGCGTCATCTTTGAAAATAGTTTCGGTCACAATTTCGTGTGGGCATCGACTCACTTTTCCTTGACCGTTTATGAGTCAACAGGGGCTGTGTGCGCTGACGAATCCATGGGTGAGCTCTGGAAACAATTTCGGTGTTGATTTCTGAGTGGGAGCGACTCAGTTTTTCTTGACTGTTTTTCGAGTAAAGAGTGGTTGTGTGCGCCGAGGATTCCATGCGTCATCTTTGAAAATAGTTTCGGTCACAATTTCGTGTGGGCATCGACTCACTTTTCCTTGACCGTTTATGAGTCAACAGGGGCCGGTGCGCCGACGAATCCATGGGTGAGCTCGGAAACAATTTCGGTGTTGATTTCTCGAGTGGGAGCGACTCAGTTTTTCTTGATCAAGTTTCGAGTAAAGAGTGGTTGTGTGCGCCGAGGATTCCATGCGTCATCTTTGAAAATAGTTTCGGTCACAATTTCGTGTGGGCATCGACTCACTTTTCCTTGACCGTTTATGAGTCAACAGGGCCGTGTGCGCCGACGAATCCATGGGTGAGCTCTCGAAACAATTTCGGTGTTGATTTCTCGAGTGGGAGCGACTCAGCTTTTTCTTGACTCAAGTTTTCGAGTAAAGAGTGGTTGTGTGCGCCGAGGATTCCATGCGTCATCTTTGAAAATAGTTTCGGTCACAATTTCGTGTGGGCATCGACTCACTTTTCCTTGACCGTTTATGAGTCAACAGGGGCCGTGTGCGCCGACGAATCCATGGGTGAGCTCTCGAAACAATTTCGGTGTTGATTTCTCGAGTGGGAGCGACTCAGCTTTTTCTTGATCAAGCTGTTTCGAGTAAAGAGTGGTTGTGTGCGCCGAGGATTCCATGCGTCATCTTTGAAAATAGTTTCGGTGACAATTTCTCGTGTGGGCATCGACTCACTTTTCCTTGACCGTTTATGAGTCAACAGGGCCGTGTGCGCCGACGAATCCATGGGTGAGCTCGGAAACAATTTCGGTGTTGATTTCTCGAGTGGGAGCGACTCAGGTTTTTCTTGACTCAAGTTTCGAGTAAAGAGTGGTTGTGTGCGCCGAGGATTCCATGCGTCATCTTTGAAAATAGTTTCGGTCACAATTTTCGGTGGGCATCGACTCACTTTTCCTTGACCGTTTATGAGTCAACAGGGGGTGTGCGCCGACGAATCCATGGGTGAGCTCGAAACAATTTCGGTGTGACGCGAAACAATTTCGGTGTTGATTTCTCGAGTGGGAGCGACTCGCTTTTCTTGACCGTTTCGAGTAAAGAGTGGTTGTGTGCGCCGAGGATTCCATGCGTCATCTTTGAAAATAGTTTCGGTCACAATTTCGTGTGGGCATCGACTCACTTTTCCTTGACCGTTTATGAGTCAATAGGGCCGTGTGCGCCGACGAATCCATGGGTGAGCTCTGGAAACAATTTCGGTGTTGATTTCGAGTGGGAGCGACTCAGTTTTTCTTGACCGTTTCGAGTAAAGAGTGGTTGTGTGCGCCGAGGATTCCATGCGTCATCTTTGAAAATAGTTTCGGTCACAATTTCGTGTGGGCATCGACTCACTTTTCCTTGACCGTTTATGAGTCAACAGGGTGCGCCGCGCCGGGTGGTGAAACCGTGGTCGGGGGGGGCCGCCGTTCGGGGTGTGGGGGCTCTTCCTGTGTGCGCCGACGAATCCATGGGTGAGCCTCGAAACAATTTCGGTGTTGATTCTCGAGTGGGAGCGACTCAGCTTTTTCTTGATCAAGTTTCGAGTAAAGAGTGGTTGTGTGCGCCGAGGATTCCATGCGTCATCTTTGAAAATAGTTTCGGTCACAATTTCGTGTGGGCATCGACTCACTTTTCCTTGACCGTTTATGAGTCAACAGGGCCGTGTGCGCCGACGAATCCATGGGTGAGCTCTGGAAACAATTTCGGTGTTGATTTCTCGAGTGGGAGCGACTCAGTTTTTCTTGATCAAGTTTCGAGTAAAGAGTGGTTGTGTGCGCCGAGGATTCCATGCGTCATCTTTGAAAATAGTTTCGGTCACAATTTTCGTGTGGGCATCGACTCACTTTTCCTTGACCGTTTATGAGTCAACAGGGCAGTGTGTGCGCCGACGAATCCATGGGTGAGCTCTCGGAAACAATTTCGGTGTTGATTTTCGAGTGGGAGCGACTCAGCTTTTTCTTGATCGTTTCGAGTAAAGAGTGGTTGTGTGCGCCGAGGATTCCATGCGTCATCTTTGAAAATAGTTTCTGGTCACAATTTCGTGTGGGCATCGACTCACTTTTCCTTGACCGTTTATGAGTCAACAGGGCAAATGGTGCGCCGACGAATCCATGGGTGAGCCTCGAAACAATTTCGGTGTTGATTTCTCGAGTGGGAGCGACTCAGCTTTTTTCTTGACCGTTTCGAGTAAAGAGTGGTTGTGTGCGCCGAGGATTCCATGCGTCATCTTTGAAAATAGTTTCGGTCACAATTTTCGTGTGGGCATCGACTCACTTTTCCTTGACCGTTTATGAGTCAACAAAGGGTGGGTGTGCGCCGACGAATCCATGGGTGAGCTCGAAACAATTTCGGTGTTGATTTTCGAGTGGGAGCGACTCAGTTTTTTCGACCGTTTCGAGTAAAGAGTGGTTGTGTGCGCCGAGGATTCCATGCGTCATCTTTGAAAATAGTTTCGGTCACAATTTCGTGTGGGCATCGACTCACTTTTCCTTGACCGTTTATGAGTCAACAGGGGCGTGTGCGCCGACGAATCCATGGGTGAGCTCTCGAAACAATTTCGGTGTTGATTTCTGAGTGGGAGCGACTAAGTTTTTCTTGACTGTTTCTGAGTAAAGAGTGGTTGTGTGCGCCGAGGATTCCATGCGTCATCTTTGAAAATAGTTTCGGTCACAATTTCTGTGTGGGCATCGACTCACTTTTCCTTGACCGTTTATGAGTCAAGAGGGGCCGTGTGCGCCGACGAATCCATGGGTGAGCTCGAAACAATTTCGGTGTTGATTTCCCGAGTGGGAGCGACTCAGTTTTTCTTGATCAGTTTCGAGTAAAGAGTGGTTGTGTGCGCCGAGGATTCCATGCGTCATCTTTGAAAATAGTTTTCGGTGACAATTTCTCGTGTGGGCATCGACTCACTTTTCCTTGACCGTTTATGAGTCAACAGGGCCGTGTGCGCCGACGAATCCATGGGTGAGCCTCGAAACAATTTCGGTGTTGATTTCTCGAGTGGGAGCGACTCAGCTTTTTCTTGACCAGCTTCGAGTAAAGAGTGGTTGTGTGCGCCGAGGATTCCATGCGTCATCTTTGAAAATAGTTTCGGTGACAATTTTCGTGTGGGCATCGACTCACTTTTTCCTTGACCGTTTATGAGTCAACAGGGCCGTGTGCGCCGACGAATCCATGGGTGAGCTCGAAACAATTTCGGTGTTGATTTCGAGTGGGAGCGACTCAGCTTTTTCTTGATCACGTTTCGAGTAAAGAGTGGTTGTGTGCGCCGAGGATTCCATGCGTCATCTTTGAAAATAGTTTCGGTGACAATTTCTCGTGTGGGCATCGACTCACTTTTCCTTGACCGTTTATGAGTCAACAGGGCCGTGTGCGCCGACGAATCCATGGGTGAGCTCTCGAAACAATTTCGGTGTTGATTTCTCGAGTGGGAGCGACTCAGCTTTTTCTTGATCGTTTTCGAGTAAAGAGTGGTTGTGTGCGCCGAGGATTCCATGCGTCATCTTTGAAAATAGTTTCGGTGACACATTTTCGTGTGGGCATCGACTCACTTTTCCTTGACCGTTTATGAGTCAACAGGGCCGTGGTGCGCCGACGAATCCATGGGTGAGCTCTCGAAACAATTTCGGTGTTGATTTTCGAGTGGGAGCGACTCAGTTTTTCTTGACTCAAGCTTCGAGTAAAGAGTGGTTGTGTGCGCCGAGGATTCCATGCGTCATCTTTGAAAATAGTTTTTCGGTCACAATTTCTCGTGTGGGCATCGACTCACTTTTCCTTGACCGTTTATGAGTCAACAGGGCCGTGTGCGCCGACGAATCCATGGGTGAGCTCTCGAAACAATTTCGGTGTTGATTTCTCGAGTGGGAGCGACTCAGCTTTTTCTTGATCAAGCTTCGAGTAAAGAGTGGTTGTGTGCGCCGAGGATTCCATGCGTCATCTTTGAAAATAGTTTTCGTGGACAATTTCGTGTGGGCATCGACTCACTTTTCCTTGACCGTTTATGAGTCAACAGGGGCCGTGTGCGCCGACGAATCCATGGGTGAGCCTCGAAACAATTTCGGTGTTGATTTCTCGAGTGGGAGCGACTAAGTTTTTCTTGATCAAGCTTCGAGTAAAGAGTGGTTGTGTGCGCCGAGGATTCCATGCGTCATCTTTGAAAATAGTTTCTGGTCACAATTTCGTGTGGGCATCGACTCACTTTTCCTTGACCGTTTATGAGTCAACAGGGCCGTGTGCGCCGACGAATCCATGGGTGAGCTCGGAAACAATTTCGGTGTTGATTTCTCGAGTGGGAGCGACTCAGCTTTTTCTTGATCAGTTTCGAGTAAAGAGTGGTTGTGTGCGCCGAGGATTCCATGCGTCATCTTTGAAAATAGTTTCGGTCACAATTTTTCGTGTGGGCATCGACTCACTTTTCCTTGACCGTTTATGAGTCAACAGGGGCTGTGTGCGCTGACGAATCCATGGGTGAGCTCTGGAAACAATTTCGGTGTTGATTTCTGAGTGGGAGCGACTCAGTTTTTCTTGGACCGTTTTCGAGTAAAGAGTGGTTGTGTGCGCTGAGGATTCCATGCGTCATCTTTGAAAATAGTTTCGGTCACAATTTCTGTGTGGGCATCGACTCACTTTTCCTTGACCGTTTATGAGTCAGGACAGGGCCGTGTGCGCCGACGAATCCATGGGTGAGCTCTCGAAACAATTTCGGTGTTGATTTCTCGAGTGGGAGCGACTCAGTTTTTCTTGATCAAGCCTTCGAGTAAAGAGTGGTTGTGTGCGCCGAGGATTCCATGCGTCATCTTTGAAAATAGTTTCGGTGACAATTTCGTGTGGGCATCGACTCACTTTTCCTTGACCGTTTATGAGTCAAGGGCCGTGTGCGCCGACGAATCCATGGGTGAGCTCTCGAAACAATTTCGGTGTTGATTTCTGAGTGGGAGCGACTCAGCTTTTTCTTGACTCGTTTCGAGTAAAGAGTGGTTGTGTGCGCCGAGGATTCCATGCGTCATCTTTGAAAATAGTTTTCGGTCACAATTTCGTGTGGGCATCGACTCACTTTTCCTTGACCGTTTATGAGTCAACAGGGGCCGTGTGCGGCCGACGAATCCATGGGTGAGCCTCGAAACAATTTCGGTGTTGATTTCTCGAGTGGGAGCGACTCAGCTTTTTCTTGATCAAGTCTTCGAGTAAAGAGTGGTTGTGTGCGCCGAGGATTCCATGCGTCATCTTTGAAAATAGTTTCGGTCACAATTTCGTGTGGGCATCGACTCACTTTTCCTTGACCGTTTATGAGTCAACAGGGCCGTGTGCGCCGACGAATCCATGGGTGAGCCTCGAAACAATTTCGGTGTTGATTCTCGAGTGGGAGCGACTCAGCTTTTTCTTGATCAAGTTTTCGAGTAAAGAGTGGTTGTGTGCGCCGAGGATTCCATGCGTCATCTTTGAAAATAGTTTCGGGACAATTTTCGTGTGGGCATCGACTCACTTTTCCTTGACCGTTTATGAGTCAACAGGGCCGTGTGCGCCGACGAATCCATGGGTGAGCTCTGAAACAATTTCGGTGTTGATTTCTCGAGTGGGAGCGACTCAGTTTTTCTTGATCGTTTCGAGTAAAGAGTGGTTGTGTGCGCCGAGGATTCCATGCGTCATCTTTGAAAATAGTTTCGGTGACAATTTCGTGTGGGCATCGACTCACTTTTCCTTGACCGTTTATGAGTCAACAAAAGGGCCGTGTGCGCCGACGAATCCATGGGTGAGCTCTGAAACAATTTCGGTGTTGATTCTCGAGTGGGAGCGACTCAGCTTTTTCTTGACCAGTTTCGAGTAAAGAGTGGTTGTGTGCGCCGAGGATTCCATGCGTCATCTTTGAAAATAGTTTCGGACAATTTCGTGTGGGCATCGACTCACTTTTCCTTGACCGTTTATGAGTCAACAGGGGCCGTGTGCGCCGACGAATCCATGGGTGAGCCTCGAAACAATTTCGGTGTTGATTTCTCGAGTGGGAGCGACTCAGTTTTTCTTGATCGTTTCGAGTAAAGAGTGGTTGTGTGCGCCGAGGATTCCATGCGTCATCTTTGAAAATAGTTTCGGTGGTCACAATTTCGTGTGGGCATCGACTCACTTTTCCTTGACCGTTTATGAGTCAACAGGGCCGTGTGCGCCGACGAATCCATGGGTGAGCTCTCGAAACAATTTCGGTGTTGATTTCGAGTGGGAGCGACTCAGCTTTTTCTTGATCGTTTCGAGTAAAGAGTGGTTGTGTGCGCCGAGGATTCCATGCGTCATCTTTGAAAATAGTTTCTGGTCACAATTTTCGTGTGGGCATCGACTCACTTTTCCTTGACCGTTTATGAGTCAACAGGGCCGTGTGCGCCGACGAATCCATGGGTGAGCTCTCGAAACAATTTCGGTGTTGATTTCGAGTGGGAGCGACTCAGCTTTTTCTTGACTGTTTCGAGTAAAGAGTGGTTGTGTGCGCCGAGGATTCCATGCGTCATCTTTGAAAATAGTTTCGGTCACAATTTCGTGTGGGCATCGACTCACTTTTCCTTGACCGTTTATGAGTCAACAGGGCCGTGTGTGCGCCGACGAATCCATGGGTGAGCTCGGAAACAATTTCGGTGTTGATTTCTCGAGTGGGAGCGACTCAGTTTTTCTTGACCGTTTCGAGTAAAGAGTGGTTGTGTGCGCCGAGGATTCCATGCGTCATCTTTGAAAATAGTTTTAGGTCACAATTTCGTGTGGGCATCGACTCACTTTTCCTTGACCGTTTATGAGTCAACAGGGCCGTGTGCGCCGACGAATCCATGGGTGAGCTCTCGAAACAATTTCGGTGTTGATTTCTCGAGTGGGAGCGACTCAGCTTTTTCTTGACCAAGTTTTCGAGTAAAGAGTGGTTGTGTGCGCCGAGGATTCCATGCGTCATCTTTGAAAATAGTTTTCGGTCACAATTTCTCGTGTGGGCATCGACTCACTTTTCCTTGACCGTTTATGAGTCAACAGGGGCCGTGTGCGCCGACGAATCCATGGGTGAGCTCTCGAAACAATTTCGGTGTTGATTTCTCGAGTGGGAGCGACTCAGCTTTTTCTTGATCGTTTCGAGTAAAGAGTGGTTGTGTGCGCCGAGGATTCCATGCGTCATCTTTGAAAATAGTTTCGGTCACAATTTCTCGTGTGGGCATCGACTCACTTTTCCTTGACCGTTTATGAGTCAACAGGGGCTGTGTGCGCTGACGAATCCATGGGTGAGCTCCCGAAACAATTTCGGTGTTGATTTCTCGAGTGGGAGCGACTCAGCTTTTTCTTGACCGTTTTCGAGTAAAGAGTGGTTGTGTGCGCCGAGGATTCCATGCGTCATCTTTGAAAATAGTTTCGGTGACAATTTTCGTGTGGGCATCGACTCACTTTTCCTTGACCGTTTATGAGTCAACAGGGCCGTGTGCGCCGACGAATCCATGGGTGAGCTCTCGAAACAATTTCGGTGTTGATTTCTCGAGTGGGAGCGACTCAGCTTTTTCTTGATCTGTTTTCGAGTAAAGAGTGGTTGTGTGCGCCGAGGATTCCATGCGTCATCTTTGAAAATAGTTTCGTGACAATTTTCGTGTGGGCATCGACTCACTTTTCCTTGACCGTTTATGAGTCAACAGGGGCCGTGTGCGCCGACGAATCCATGGGTGAGCTCGAAACAATTTCGGTGTTGATTTCTCGAGTGGGAGCGACTCAGCTTTTTCTTGACTCGTTTCGAGTAAAGAGTGGTTGTGTGCGCCGAGGATTCCATGCGTCATCTTTGAAAATAGTTTCGGTGACAATTTCGTGTGGGCATCGACTCACTTTTCCTTGACCGTTTATGAGTCAACAGGGCCGTGTGCGCCGACGAATCCATGGGTGAGCCTCGAAACAATTTCGGTGTTGATTTCTCGAGTGGGAGCGACTCAGTTTTTCTTGATCAGTTTTCGAGTAAAGAGTGGTTGTGTGCGCCGAGGATTCCATGCGTCATCTTTGAAAATAGTTTCGGTCACAATTTCGTGTGGGCATCGACTCACTTTTCCTTGACCGTTTATGAGTCAACAGGGCCGTGTGCGCCGACGAATCCATGGGTGAGCTCGAAACAATTTCGGTGTTGATTTCTCGAGTGGGAGCGACTCAGTTTTTCTTGATCGTTTTCGAGTAAAGAGTGGTTGTGTGCGCCGAGGATTCCATGCGTCATCTTTGAAAATAGTTTCGGTGACAATTCTCGTGTGGGCATCGACTCACTTTTCCTTGACCGTTTATGAGTCAACAGGGCCGTGTGCGCCGACGAATCCATGGGTGAGCTCTCGAAACAATTTCGGTGTTGATTTCTCGAGTGGGAGCGACTCAGCTTTTTCTTGATCAAGTTTCGAGTAAAGAGTGGTTGTGTGCGCCGAGGATTCCATGCGTCATCTTTGAAAATAGTTTCGGTCACAATTTTCGTGTGGGCATCGACTCACTTTTCCTTGACCGTTTATGAGTCAACAGGGGCGGTGCGCCGACGAATCCATGGGTGAGCTCTCGAAACAATTTCGGTGTTGATTTCGAGTGGGAGCGACTCAGCTTTTCTTGATCGTTTCGAGTAAAGAGTGGTTGTGTGCGCCGAGGATTCCATGCGTCATCTTTGAAAATAGTTTAGGTCACAATTTTCGTGTGGGCATCGACTCACTTTTCCTTGACCGTTTATGAGTCAACAGGGCCGTGTGCGCCGACGAATCCATGGGTGAGCTCTCGAAACAATTTCGGTGTTGATTTCTCGAGTGGGAGCGACTCAGTTTTTCTTGATCAAGCTTCGAGTAAAGAGTGGTTGTGTGCGCCGAGGATTCCATGCGTCATCTTTGAAAATAGTTTCGGTCACAATTTCGTGTGGGCATCGACTCACTTTTCCTTGACCGTTTATGAGTCAACAGGGCCGTGTGCGCCGACGAATCCATGGGTGAGCTCGGAAACAATTTCGGTGTTGATTTCGAGTGGGAGCGACTCAGCTTTTTCTTGATCAAGTTTCGAGTAAAGAGTGGTTGTGTGCGCCGAGGATTCCATGCGTCATCTTTGAAAATAGTTTCGGTGACAATTTCTCGTGTGGGCATCGACTCACTTTTCCTTGACCGTTTATGAGTCAACAGGGGCCGTGTGCGCCGACGAATCCATGGGTGAGCTCTCGAAACAATTTCGGTGTTGATTTCTCGAGTGGGAGCGACTCAGCTTTTTCTTGACCGTTTCGAGTAAAGAGTGGTCGTGTGCGCCGAGGATTCCATGCGTCATCTTTGAAAATAGTTTCGGTGACAATTTTCGTGTGGGCATCGACTCACTTTTCCTTGACCGTTTATGAGTCAACAGGGGCCGTGTGCGCCGACGAATCCATGGGTGAGCTCTCGAAACAATTTCGGTGTTGATTTCTCGAGTGGGAGCGACTCAGCTTTTTCTTGATCAGTTTCGAGTAAAGAGTGGTTGTGTGCGCCGAGGATTCCATGCGTCATCTTTGAAAATAGTTTCGGTGACAATTTCGTGTGGGCATCGACTCACTTTTCCTTGACCGTTTATGAGTCAACAGGGGCCGTGTGCGCCGACGAATCCATGGGTGAGCCTCGAAACAATTTCGGTGTTGATTTTCGAGTGGGAGCGACTCAGCTTTTTTCTTGACCGTTTCGAGTAAAGAGTGGTTGTGTGCGCGAGGATTCCATGCGTCATCTTTGAAAATAGTTTTCGGTGACAATTTCGTGTGGGCATCGACTCACTTTTCCTTGACCGTTTATGAGTCAATGTGGGCCGTGGTGCGCCGACGAATCCATGGGTGAGCCTCGAAACAATTTCGGTGTTGATTTCTCGAGTGGGAGCGACTCAGCTTTTTCTTGATCAAGTTTCGAGTAAAGAGTGGTTGTGTGCGCCGAGGATTCCATGCGTCATCTTTGAAAATAGTTTCTGGTCACAATTTTCGTGTGGGCATCGACTCACTTTTCCTTGACCGTTTATGAGTCAACAGGGCCGTGTGCGCCGACGAATCCATGGGTGAGCTCTCGAAACAATTTCGGTGTTGATTTCTCGAGTGGGAGCGACTCAGCTTTTCTTGATCGGTTTCGAGTAAAGAGTGGTTGTGTGCGCCGAGGATTCCATGCGTCATCTTTGAAAATAGTTTCGGTGACAATTTCTCGTGGGCATCGACTCACTTTTCCTTGACCGTTTATGAGTCAACAGGGCCGTGTGCGCCGACGAATCCATGGGTGAGCTCTCGAAACAATTTCGGTGTTGATTTCGAGTGGGAGCGACTCAGTTTTTCTTGACCGTTTCGAGTAAAGAGTGGTTGTGTGCGCCGAGGATTCCATGCGTCATCTTTGAAAATAGTTTCGGTGACAATTTCGTGTGGGCATCGACTCACTTTTCCTTGACCGTTTATGAGTCAACAGGGGTGGCCGTGTGCGCCGACGAATCCATGGGTGAGCCTCGAAACAATTTCGGTGTTGATTTTCGAGTGGGAGCGACTCAGTTTTTCTTGATCAAGCTTCGAGTAAAGAGTGGTTGTGTGCGCCGAGGATTCCATGCGTCATCTTTGAAAATAGTTTTAGGTGACAATTTTCGTGTGGGCATCGACTCACTTTTCCTTGACCGTTTATGAGTCAACAGGGGCCGTGTGCGCCGACGAATCCATGGGTGAGCCTCGAAACAATTTCGGTGTTGATTTCTCGAGTGGGAGCGACTCAGCTTTTTCTTGACTCCGTTTCGAGTAAAGAGTGGTTGTGTGCGCCGAGGATTCCATGCGTCATCTTTGAAAATAGTTTCGGTGACAATTTCTCGTGTGGGCATCGACTCACTTTTCCTTGACCGTTTATGAGTCAACAGGGGCCGTGTGCGCCGACGAATCCATGGGTGAGCTCTCGAAACAATTTCGGTGTTGATTTCTCGAGTGGGAGCGACTCAGCTTTTTCTTGACTCGTTTTCGAGTAAAGAGTGGTTGTGTGCGCCGAGGATTCCATGCGTCATCTTTGAAAATAGTTTCCGTGACAATTTCGTGTGGGCATCGACTCACTTTTCCTTGACCGTTTATGAGTCAACAGGGGCCGTGTGCGCCGACGAATCCATGGGTGAGCCTCGAAACAATTTCGGTGTTGATTTCTCGAGTGGGAGCGACTCAGCTTTTTCTTGATCGTTTCGAGTAAAGAGTGGTTGTGTGCGCCGAGGATTCCATGCGTCATCTTTGAAAATAGTTTCGGTGACAATTTTCGTGTGGGCATCGACTCACTTTTCCTTGACCGTTTATGAGTCAATAGGGCCGTGTGCGCCGACGAATCCATGGGTGAGCTCCGAAACAATTTCGGTGTTGATTTCTCGAGTGGGAGCGACTCAGCTTTTTCTTGATCAGTTTCGAGTAAAGAGTGGTTGTGTGCGCCGAGGATTCCATGCGTCATCTTTGAAAATAGTTTCGGTGACAATTTCTCGTGTGGGCATCGACTCACTTTTCCTTGACCGTTTATGAGTCAACAGGGCCGTGTGCGCCGACGAATCCATGGGTGAGCTCTCGAAACAATTTCGGTGTTGATTTCTCGAGTGGGAGCGACTCAGCTTTTTCTTGACTCGTTTTCGAGTAAAGAGTGGTTGTGTGCGCCGAGGATTCCATGCGTCATCTTTGAAAATAGTTTCGGTGACAATTTTCGTGTGGGCATCGACTCACTTTTCCTTGACCGTTTATGAGTCAAAAGGGGCCGTGTGCGCCGACGAATCCATGGGTGAGCTCTCGAAACAATTTCGGTGTTGATTTCTCGAGTGGGAGCGACTCAGTTTTTCTTGACTCAGTTTTCGAGTAAAGAGTGGTTGTGTGCGCCGAGGATTCCATGCGTCATCTTTGAAAATAGTTTCGGTGACAATTTTCGTGTGGGCATCGACTCACTTTTCCTTGACCGTTTATGAGTCAACAGGGGCCGTGTGCGCCGACGAATCCATGGGTGAGCTCTCGAAACAATTTCGGTGTTGATTTCTCGAGTGGGAGCGACTCAGCTTTTTCTTGACCAAGTTTTCGAGTAAAGAGTGGTTGTGTGCGCCGAGGATTCCATGCGTCATCTTTGAAAATAGTTTTCGGTGACAATTTTCGTGTGGGCATCGACTCACTTTTCCTTGACCGTTTATGAGTCAACAGGGCCGTGTGCGCCGACGAATCCATGGGTGAGCCTCGAAACAATTTCGGTGTTGATTTCTCGAGTGGGAGCGACTCAGCTTTTTCTTGACTGGTTTCGAGTAAAGAGTGGTTGTGTGCGCCGAGGATTCCATGCGTCATCTTTGAAAAATAGTTTCGGTGACAATTTCGTGTGGGCATCGACTCACTTTTCCTTGACCGTTTATGAGTCAATAGGGCCGTGTGCGCCGACGAATCCATGGGTGAGCTCTCGAAACAATTTCGGTGTTGATTTCTCGAGTGGGAGCGACTCAGTTTTTCTTGACCGTTTCGAGTAAAGAGTGGTTGTGTGCGCCGAGGATTCCATGCGTCATCTTTGAAAATAGTTTCGGTGACAATTTCGTGTGGGCATCGACTCACTTTTCCTTGACCGTTTATGAGTCAACAGGGCCGTGTGCGCCGACGAATCCATGGGTGAGCTCTCGAAACAATTTCGGTGTTGATTTCTCGAGTGGGAGCGACTCAGCTTTTTTCTTGATCGTTTTTCGAGTAAAGAGTGGTTGTGTGCGCCGAGGATTCCATGCGTCATCTTTGAAAATAGTTTCGGTGACAATTTCGTGTGGGCATCGACTCACTTTTCCTTGACCGTTTATGAGTCAACAGGGCCGTGTGCGCCGACGAATCCATGGGTGAGCTCTCGAAACAATTTCGGTGTTGATTTCTCGAGTGGGAGCGACTCAGTTTTTCTTGACCGTTTTTCGAGTAAAGAGTGGTTGTGTGCGCCGAGGATTCCATGCGTCATCTTTGAAAATAGTTTCGGTGACAATTTCGTGTGGGCATCGACTCACTTTTCCTTGACCGTTTATGAGTCAATAGGGCCGTGTGCGCCGACGAATCCATGGGTGAGCTCTCGAAACAATTTCGGTGTTGATTTCGAGTGGGAGCGACTCAGTTTTTCTTGATCGTTTCGAGTAAAGAGTGGTTGTGTGCGCCGAGGATTCCATGCGTCATCTTTGAAAATAGTTTTGGTGACAATTTCGTGTGGGCATCGACTCACTTTTCCTTGACCGTTTATGAGTCAACAGGGCCGTGTGCGCCGACGAATCCATGGGTGAGCTCTCGAAACAATTTCGGTGTTGATTTCTCGAGTGGGAGCGACTCAGCTTTTTCTTGATCGTTTCGAGTAAAGAGTGGTTGTGTGCTCGAGGATTCCATGCGTCATCTTTGAAAATAGTTTCGGTGACAATTTCCGTGTGGGCATCGACTCACTTTTCCTTGACCGTTTATGAGTCAACAGGGGCCGTGTGCGCCGACGAATCCATGGGTGAGCTCCGAAACAATTTCGGTGTTGATTTTCGAGTGGGAGCGACTCAGCTTTTTCTTGACCTGTTTCGAGTAAAGAGTGGTTGTGTGCGCCGAGGATTCCATGCGTCATCTTTGAAAATAGTTTCGGTGACAATTTCGTGTGGGCATCGACTCACTTTTCCTTGACCGTTTATGAGTCAACAGGGGCCGTGTGCGCCGACGAATCCATGGGTGAGCTCTCGAAACAATTTCGGTGTTGATTTTCGAGTGGGAGCGACTCAGCTTTTTCTTGATCGTTTTCGAGTAAAGAGTGGTTGTGTGCGCCGAGGATTCCATGCGTCATCTTTGAAAATAGTTTTCGGACAATTTCGTGTGGGCATCGACTCACTTTTCCTTGACCGTTTATGAGTCAACAGGGCCGGTGCGCCGACGAATCCATGGGTGAGCTCTCGAAACAATTTCGGTGTTGATTTCTCGAGTGGGAGCGACTCGGCTTTTTCTTGATCGTTTTCGAGTAAAGAGTGGTTGTGTGCGCCGAGGATTCCATGCGTCATCTTTGAAAATAGTTTCGGTGACAATTTCGTGTGGGCATCGACTCACTTTTCCTTGACCGTTTATGAGTCAACAGGGCCGTGTGCGCCGACGAATCCATGGGTGAGCTCTCCGAAACAATTTCGGTGTTGATTTCGAGTGGGAGCGACTCAGCTTTTTTCTTGACTCAGTTTCGAGTAAAGAGTGGTTGTGTGCGCCGAGGATTCCATGCGTCATCTTTGAAAATAGTTTTCGGTGACAATTTCGTGTGGGCATCGACTCACTTTTCCTTGACCGTTTATGAGTCAACAGGGGCCGTGTGCGCCGACGAATCCATGGGTGAGCCTCGAAACAATTTCGGTGTTGATTTCTCGAGTGGGAGCGACTCAGTTTTTCTTGATCAGTCTTCGAGTAAAGAGTGGTTGTGTGCGCCGAGGATTCCATGCGTCATCTTTGAAAATAGTTTTCGGTGACAATTTCGTGTGGGCATCGACTCACTTTTCCTTGACCGTTTATGAGTCAACAGGGCCGTGTGCGCCGACGAATCCATGGGTGAGCTCTCGAAACAATTTCGGTGTTGATTTCTGAGTGGGAGCGACTCGCTTTTTCTTGACCGTTTTCGAGTAAAGAGTGGTTGTGTGCGCCGAGGATTCCATGCGTCATCTTTGAAAATAGTTTCGGTGACAATTTCTGTGTGGGCATCGACTCACTTTTCCTTGACCGTTTATGAGTCAACAGGAAATGTGTGCGCCGACGAATCCATGGGTGAGCCTCGAAACAATTTCGGTGTTGATTTCTCGAGTGGGAGCGACTCAGCTTTTTCTTGATCAAGTTTCGAGTAAAGAGTGGTTGTGTGCGCCGAGGATTCCATGCGTCATCTTTGAAAATAGTTTCGGTGACAATTTCGTGTGGGCATCGACTCACTTTTCCTTGACCGTTTATGAGTCAACAGGGGTGTGGTGCGCCGACGAATCCATGGGTGAGCCTCGAAACAATTTCGGTGTTGATTTCTCGAGTGGGAGCGACTCAGCCTTTTCTTGATCAAGCTTCGAGTAAAGAGTGGTTGTGTGCGCCGAGGATTCCATGCGTCATCTTTGAAAATAGTTTCGGTGACAATTTTCGTGTGGGCATCGACTCACTTTTCCTTGACCGTTTATGAGTCAACAGGGCCGTGTGCGCCGACGAATCCATGGGTGAGCTCTCGAAACAATTTCGGTGTTGATTTTCGAGTGGGAGCGACTCAGCTTTTTCTTGACGCTTTCGAGTAAAGAGTGGTTGTGTGCGCCGAGGATTCCATGCGTCATCTTTGAAAATAGTTTCGGTGACAATTTCGTGTGGGCATCGACTCACTTTTCCTTGACCGTTTATGAGTCAACAGGGCCGTGTGCGCCGACGAATCCATGGGTGAGCTCTCGAAACAATTTCGGTGTTGATTTTCGAGTGGGAGCGACTCAGCTTTTTCTTGACTCGTTTCGAGTAAAGAGTGGTTGTGTGCGCCGAGGATTCCATGCGTCATCTTTGAAAATAGTTTCGGTGACAATTTTCGTGTGGGCATCGACTCACTTTTCCTTGACCGTTTATGAGTCAACAGGGGCCGTGTGCGCCGACGAATCCATGGGTGAGCTCTCGAAACAATTTCGGTGTTGATTTTCGAGTGGGAGCGACTCAGTTTTTCTTGATCGTTTTCGAGTAAAGAGTGGTTGTGTGCGCCGAGGATTCCATGCGTCATCTTTGAAAATAGTTTCGGTGACAATTTCGTGTGGGCATCGACTCACTTTTCCTTGACCGTTTATGAGTCAACAGGGGCTGTGTGCGCTGACGAATCCATGGGTGAGCCTCGAAACAATTTCGGTGTTGATTTCTCGAGTGGGAGCGACTCAGCTTTTTCTTGATCGTTTCGAGTAAAGAGTGGTTGTGTGCGCCGAGGATTCCATGCGTCATCTTTGAAAATAGTTTTCGGTGACAATTTCGTGTGGGCATCGACTCACTTTTCCTTGACCGTTTATGAGTCAACAGGGCCGTGTGCGCCGACGAATCCATGGGTGAGCTCTCGAAACAATTTCGGTGTTGATTTTCGAGTGGGAGCGACTCAGCTTTTTCTTGACTCGTTTTCGAGTAAAGAGTGGTCGTGTGCGCCGAGGATTCCATGCGTCATCTTTGAAAATAGTTTCGGTGACAATTTCGTGTGGGCATCGACTCACTTTTCCTTGACCGTTTATGAGTCAACAGGGGCCGTGTGCGCCGACGAATCCATGGGTGAGCTCTCGAAACAATTTCGGTGTTGATTTTCGAGTGGGAGCGACTCAGCTTTTTCTTGATCGTTTTCGAGTAAAGAGTGGTTGTGTGCGCCGAGGATTCCATGCGTCATCTTTGAAAATAGTTTCGGTGACAATTTCGTGTGGGCATCGACTCACTTTTCCTTGACCGTTTATGAGTCAACAGGGCCGTGTGCGCCGACGAATCCATGGGTGAGCCTCGAAACAATTTCGGTGTTGATTTCGAGTGGGAGCGACTCAGTTTTTCTTGATCGTTTCGAGTAAAGAGTGGTTGTGTGCGCCGAGGATTCCATGCGTCATCTTTGAAAATAGTTTCGGTGACAATTTCCGTGTGGGCATCGACTCACTTTTCCTTGACCGTTTATGAGTCAACAGGGCCGTGTGCGCCGACGAATCCATGGGTGAGCTCTCGAAACAATTTCGGTGTTGATTTCGAGTGGGAGCGACTCAGCTTTTTCTTGACTCGCTTTCGAGTAAAGAGTGGTTGTGTGCGCCGAGGATTCCATGCGTCATCTTTGAAAATAGTTTCGGTGACAATTTCGTGTGGGCATCGACTCACTTTTCCTTGACCGTTTATGAGTCAACAGGGCCGTGTGCGCCGACGAATCCATGGGTGAGCCTCGAAACAATTTCGGTGTTGATTTCTCGAGTGGGAGCGACTAAGTTTTTCTTGACTCGTTTTCGAGTAAAGAGTGGTTGTGTGCGCCGAGGATTCCATGCGTCATCTTTGAAAATAGTTTCGGTGACAAATTTCGTGTGGGCATCGACTCACTTTTCCTTGACCGTTTATGAGTCAAGGGGTGTGCGCCGACGAATCCATGGGTGAGCTCTCGAAACAATTTCGGTGTTGATTTCCGAGTGGGAGCGACTCAGTTTTTCTTGACCGTTTTCGAGTAAAGAG
This sequence comes from Populus x sibirica, assembly GCA_019202695.1. Taxonomy (NCBI): domain Eukaryota; kingdom Viridiplantae; phylum Streptophyta; class Magnoliopsida; order Malpighiales; family Salicaceae; genus Populus; species Populus x sibirica. The sequence continues at coordinate 82,176 of JAGMVL010002379.1, forward strand.
TGGTTGTGTGCGCCGAGGATTCCATGCGTCATCTTTGAAAATAGTTTCGGTGACAATTTCGTGTGGGCATCGACTCACTTTTCCTTGCCCGTTTATGAGTCAACAGGGCTGTGTGCGCTTACGAATCCATGGGTGAGCTCTCGAAACAATTTCGGTGTTGATTTCTGAGTGGGAGCGACTCAGTTTTTCTTGATCAGTTTTCGAGTAAAGAGTGGTTGTGTGCGCCGAGGATTCCATGCGTCATCTTTGAAAATAGTTTCGGTGTGACAATTTCGTGTGGGCATCGACTCACTTTTCCTTGACCGTTTATGAGTCAACAAAGGGGCCGTGTGCGCCGACGAATCCATGGGTGAGCTCTCGAAACAATTTCGGTGTTGATTTCTCGAGTGGGAGCGACTCAGCTTTTTCTTGACTGTTTTTCGAGTAAAGAGTGGTTGTGTGCGCCGAGGATTCCATGCGTCATCTTTGAAAATAGTTTTCGGTGACAATTTCTCGTGTGGGCATCGACTCACTTTTCCTTGACCGTTTATGAGTCAACAGGGCCGTGTGCGCCGACGAATCCATGGGTGAGCTCTCGAAACAATTTCGGTGTTGATTTCTCGAGTGGGAGCGACTCAGTTTTTCTTGACCGTTTCGAGTAAAGAGTGGTTGTGTGCGCCGAGGATTCCATGCGTCATCTTTGAAAATAGTTTTCGGTGACAATTTCTGGTGGGCATCGACTCACTTTTCCTTGACCGTTTATGAGTCAACAGGGCCGTGTGCGCCGACGAATCCATGGGTGAGCTCTCGAAACAATTTCGGTGTTGATTTCTCGAGTGGGAGCGACTCGCTTTTTCTTGACCGTTTCGAGTAAAGAGTGGTTGTGTGCGCCGAGGATTCCATGCGTCATCTTTGAAAATAGTTTCGGTGACAATTTCGTGTGGGCATCGACTCACTTTTCCTTGACCGTTTATGAGTCAACAGGGCGTGTGCGCCGACGAATCCATGGGTGAGCTCTCGAAACAATTTCGGTGTTGATTTCCGAGTGGGAGCGACTCTAGCTTTTTCTTGACTCGTTTCGAGTAAAGAGTGGTTGTGTGCGCCGAGGATTCCATGCGTCATCTTTGAAAATAGTTTCGGTGACAATTTCGTGTGGGCATCGACTCACTTTTCCTTGACCGTTTATGAGTCAACAGGGCCGTGTGCGCCGACGAATCCATGGGTGAGCTCTCGAAACAATTTCGGTGTTGATTTCCGAGTGGGAGCGACTCAGCTTTTTCTTGACTCAAGCTTTTCGAGTAAAGAGTGGTTGTGTGCGCCGAGGATTCCATGCGTCATCTTTGAAAATAGTTTCGGTGACAATTTTCGTGTGGGCATCGACTCACTTTTCCTTGACCGTTTATGAGTCAACAGGGGCCGTGTGCGCCGACGAATCCATGGGTGAGCTCGAAACAATTTCGGTGTTGATTTCTCGAGTGGGAGCGACTCAAGTTTTTCTTGACTCGTTTCGAGTAAAGAGTGGTTGTGTGCGCCGAGGATTCCATGCGTCATCTTTGAAAATAGTTTCGGTGACAATTTCGTGTGGGCATCGACTCACTTTTCCTTGACCGTTTATGAGTCAACAGGGCCGTGTGCGCCGACGAATCCATGGGTGAGCCTCGAAACAATTTCGGTGTTGATTTCTCGAGTGGGAGCGACTCGCTTTTTCTTGATCGTTTCGAGTAAAGAGTGGTTGTGTGCGCCGAGGATTCCATGCGTCATCTTTGAAAATAGTTTCGGTGACAATTTCGTGTGGGCATCGACTCACTTTTCCTTGACCGTTTATGAGTCAACAGGGCCGTGTGCGCCGACGAATCCATGGGTGAGCCTCGAAACAATTTCGGTGTTGATTTCTGAGTGGGAGCGACTCAGTTTTTCTTGATCAAGTTTCGAGTAAAGAGTGGTTGTGTGCGCGAGGATTCCATGCGTCATCTTTGAAAATAGTTTCGGTGACAATTTCTGTGTGGGCATCGACTCACTTTTCCTTGACCGTTTATGAGTCAACAGGGCCGTGTGCGCCGACGAATCCATGGGTGAGCTCTCGAAACAATTTCGGTGTTGATTTCTCGAGTGGGAGCGACTCAGCTTTTTCTTGATCAGTTTCGAGTAAAGAGTGGTTGTGTGCGCCGAGGATTCCATGCGTCATCTTTGAAAATAGTTTTTGGTGACAATTTCGTGTGGGCATCGACTCACTTTTCCTTGACCGTTTATGAGTCAACAGGGGCCGTGTGCGCGACGAATCCATGGGTGAGCTCTCGAAACAATTTCGGTGTTGATTTTCGAGTGGGAGCGACTCAGCTTTTTCTTGATCGTTTCGAGTAAAGAGTGGTTGTGTGCGCCGAGGATTCCATGCGTCATCTTTGAAAATAGTTTCGGTGACAATTTCGTGTGGGCATCGACTCACTTTTCCTTGACCGTTTATGAGTCAACAGGGCCGTGTGCGCCGACGAATCCATGGGTGAGCCTCGAAACAATTTCGGTGTTGATTTCTCGAGTGGGAGCGACTCAGTTTTTCTTGACCGTTTCGAGTAAAGAGTGGTTGTGTGCGCCGAGGATTCCATGCGTCATCTTTGAAAATAGTTTCGGTGACAATTTCGTGTGGGCATCGACTCACTTTTCCTTGACCGTTTATGAGTCAACAGGGCCGTGGTGCGCCGACGAATCCATGGGTGAGCTCTCGAAACAATTTCGGTGTTGATTTCTCGAGTGGGAGCGACCAGTTTTTCTTGACCAAGCTTCTCGAGTAAAGAGTGGTTGTGTGCGCCGAGGATTCCATGCGTCATCTTTGAAAATAGTTTCGGTGACAATTTCGTGTGGGCATCGACTCACTTTTCCTTGACCGTTTATGAGTCAACAGGGCCGGTGCGCCGACGAATCCATGGGTGAGCCTCTGAAACAATTTCGGTGTTGATTTCTCGAGTGGGAGCGACTCAGCTTTTTCTTGACTGCTTCGAGTAAAGAGTGGTTGTGTGCGCCGAGGATTCCATGCGTCATCTTTGAAAATAGTTTCGGTGACAATTTCGTGTGGGCATCGACTCACTTTTCCTTGACCGTTTATGAGTCAACAGGGCCGTGTGCGCCGACGAATCCATGGGTGAGCTCTCGAAACAATTTCGGTGTTGATTTCTCGAGTGGGAGCGACTCAGCATTTTTTCTTGACCGTTTCGAGTAAAGAGTGGTTGTGTGCGCCGAGGATTCCATGCGTCATCTTTGAAAATAGTTTCGGTGACAATTTCTCGTGTGGGCATCGACTCACTTTTCCTTGACCGTTTATGAGTCAACAGGGCCGTGTGCGCCGACGAATCCATGGGTGAGCTCTCGAAACAATTTCGGTGTTGATTTGTGAGTGGGAGCGACTCAGCTTTTTCTTGATCAAGTTTTCGAGTAAAGAGTGGTTGTGTGCGCCGAGGATTCCATGCGTCATCTTTGAAAATAGTTTTGGTGACAATTTTCGTGTGGGCATCGACTCACTTTTCCTTGACCGTTTATGAGTCAACAGGGCCGGTGCGCCGACGAATCCATGGGTGAGCTCTCGAAACAATTTCGGTGTTGATTTCTCGAGTGGGAGCGACTCGCTTTTTCTTGATCGTTTCGAGTAAAGAGTGGTTGTGTGCGCCGAGGATTCCATGCGTCATCTTTGAAAATAGTTTCGGTGACAATTTCTGTGGGCATCGACTCACTTTTCCTTGACCGTTTATGAGTCAACAGGGGGTTGTGTGGCCGACGAATCCATGGGTGAGCTCCCGAAACAATTTCGGTGTTGATTTCTCGAGTGGGAGCGACTCGCTTTTTCTTGACAGTTTCGAGTAAAGAGTGGTTGTGTGCGCCGAGGATTCCATGCGTCATCTTTGAAAATAGTTTCGGTGACAATTTTTGTGTGGGCATCGACTCACTTTTCCTTGACCGTTTATGAGTCAACAGGGGCTGTGTGCGCTGACGAATCCATGGGTGAGCTCTCGAAACAATTTCGGTGTTGATTTCTGAGTGGGAGCGACTCAGTTTTTTCTTGACTCAGCTTTCGAGTAAAGAGTGGTTGTGTGCGCCGAGGATTCCATGCGTCATCTTTGAAAATAGTTTCGGTGACAATTTCGTGTGGGCATCGACTCACTTTTCCTTGACCGTTTATGAGTCAACAGGGGCCGGTGCGCCGACGAATCCATGGGTGAGCTCTCGAAACAATTTCGGTGTTGATTTCGAGTGGGAGCGACTCAGCTTTTTCTTGACCGTTTCGAGTAAAGAGTGGTTGTGTGCGCTCGAGGATTCCATGCGTCATCTTTGAAAATAGTTTCGGTGACAATTTCTGTGTGGGCATCGACTCACTTTTCCTTGACCGTTTATGAGTCAACAGGGGTGTGCGCCGACGAATCCATGGGTGAGCTCTCGAAACAATTTCGGTGTTGATTTCTCGAGTGGGAGCGACTCAGCTTTTTCTTGACTCAAGTTTCGAGTAAAGAGTGGTTGTGTGCGCCGAGGATTCCATGCGTCATCTTTGAAAATAGTTTCGGTGACAATTTCGTGTGGGCATCGACTCACTTTTCCTTGACCGTTTATGAGTCAACAGGGCCGTGTGCGCCGACGAATCCATGGGTGAGCTCTCGAAACAATTTCGGTGTTGATTTCGAGTGGGAGCGACTCAGCTTTTTCTTGATCGTTTCGAGTAAAGAGTGGTTGTGTGCGCCGAGGATTCCATGCGTCATCTTTGAAAATAGTTTCGGTGACAATTTCGTGTGGGCATCGACTCACTTTTCCTTGACCGTTTATGAGTCAACAGGGCCGGTGCGCCGACGAATCCATGGGTGAGCTCTCGAAACAATTTCGGTGTTGATTTCTGAGTGGGAGCGACTAAGTTTTTCTTGACTGTTTCTGAGTAAAGAGTGGTTGTGTGCGCCGAGGATTCCATGCGTCATCTTTGAAAATAGTTTCGGTGACAATTTCGTGTGGGCATCGACTCACTTTTCCTTGACCGTTTATGAGTCAACAGGGCCGTGTGCGCCGACGAATCCATGGGTGAGCTCTCGAAACAATTTCGGTGTTGATTTCCGAGTGGGAGCGACTCAAGCTTTTTCTTGATCGTTTCGAGTAAAGAGTGGTTGTGTGCGCCGAGGATTCCATGCGTCATCTTTGAAAATAGTTTCGGTGACAATTTCGTGTGGGCATCGACTCACTTTTCCTTGACCGTTTATGAGTCAACAGGGGTGGTGCGCCGACGAATCCATGGGTGAGCCTCGAAACAATTTCGGTGTTGATTTCGAGTGGGAGCGACTCGCTTTTTCTTGATCAGTTTCGAGTAAAGAGTGGTTGTGTGCGCCGAGGATTCCATGCGTCATCTTTGAAAATAGTTTCGGTGACAATTTCGTGTGGGCATCGACTCACTTTTCCTTGACCGTTTATGAGTCAACAGGGGCCGTGTGCGCCGACGAATCCATGGGTGAGCTCTCGAAACAATTTCGGTGTTGATTTCTCGAGTGGGAGCGACTCAGCTTTTTCTTGATCGCTTCGAGTAAAGAGTGGTTGTGTGCGCCGAGGATTCCATGCGTCATCTTTGAAAATAGTTTCGGTGACAATTTCCGTGTGGGCATCGACTCACTTTTCCTTGACCGTTTATGAGTCAACAGGGCCGTGTGCGCCGACGAATCCATGGGTGAGCTCTCGAAACAATTTCGGTGTTGATTTCTGAGTGGGAGCGACTCATGGTTTTTCTTGACCGTTTTCGAGTAAAGAGTGGTTGTGTGCGCCGAGGATTCCATGCGTCATCTTTGAAAATAGTTTCGGTGACAATTTCGTGTGGGCATCGACTCATTTTTCCTTGACCGTTTATGAGTCAACAGGGGCAGCGTCGGCTGCAGAATCCATGGGTGAGCTCTCGAAACAATTTCGGTGTTGATTTCTGAGTTGGAGCGACTCAGTTCTTCTTGATCAAGTTTCGAGTAAAGAGTGGTTGTGTGCGCTCGAGGATTCCATGCGTCATCTTTGAAAATAGTTTCGGTGACAATTTTCGTGTGGGCATCGACTCACTTTTCCTTGACCGTTTATGAGTCAACAGGGCCGTGTGCGCCGACGAATCCATGGGTGAGCTCTCGAAACAATTTCGGTGTTGATTTCGAGTGGGAGCGACTCTAGCTTTTTCTTGACCGTTTTCGAGTAAAGAGTGGTTGTGTGCGCCGAGGATTCCATGCGTCATCTTTGAAAATAGTTTCGGTGACAATTTCTGTGTGGGCATCGACTCACTTTTCCTTGACCGTTTATGAGTCAACAGGGCATGTGCGCCGACGAATCCATGGGTGAGCTCTCGAAACAATTTTGTGTTGATTTCTCGAGTGGGAGCGACTCAGCTTTTTCTTGATCAAGTTTCGAGTAAAGAGTGGTTGTGTGCGCCGAGGATTCCATGCGTCATCTTTGAAAATAGTTTCGGTGACAATTTCTCGTGTGGGCATCGACTCACTTTTCCTTGACCGTTTATGAGTCAACAGGGCCGTGGTGCGCCGACGAATCCATGGGTGAGCTCTCGAAACAATTTCGGTGTTGATTTTTCGAGTGGGAGCGACTCAGCTTTTTCTTGACTGCGTTTCGAGTAAAGAGTGGTTGTGTGCGCCGAGGATTCCATGCGTCATCTTTGAAAATAGTTTTAGGTGACAATTTCGTGTGGGCATCGACTCACTTTTCCTTGACCGTTTATGAGTCAACAGTGGGCCGTGTGCGCCGACGAATCCATGGGTGAGCTCTCCGAAACAATTTCGGTGTTGATTTCTCGAGTGGGAGCGACTCAGTTTTTCTTGACCCGCTTCGAGTAAAGAGTGGTTGTGTGCGCCGAGGATTCCATGCGTCATCTTTGAAAATAGTTTCGGTGACAATTTCCGTGTGGGCATCGACTCACTTTTCCTTGACCGTTTATGAGTCAACAGGGCCGTGTGCGCCGACGAATCCATGGGTGAGCCTCGAAACAATTTCGGTGTTGATTTTCGAGTGGGAGCGACTCAGCTTTTTCTTGACTCAGTTTCGAGTAAAGAGTGGTTGTGTGCGCCGAGGATTCCATGCGTCATCTTTGAAAATAGTTTAGGTGACAATTTCGTGTGGGCATCGACTCACTTTTCCTTGACCGTTTATGAGTCAACAGGGCCGTGGTGCGCCGACGAATCCATGGGTGAGCTCTGGAAACAATTTCGGTGTTGATTTTTTCGAGTGGGAGCGACTCAGCTTTTTCTTGACCGTTTCGAGTAAAGAGTGGTTGTGTGCGCCGAGGATTCCATGCGTCATCTTTGAAAATAGTTTTCGGTGACAATTTCGTGTGGGCATCGACTCACTTTTCCTTGACCGTTTATGAGTCAACAGGGCGTGTGCGCCGACGAATCCATGGGTGAGCTCTGGAAACAATTTCGGTGTTGATTTCCGAGTGGGAGCGACTCGCTTTTTCTTGATCAAGCTTCGAGTAAAGAGTGGTTGTGTGCGCCGAGGATTCCATGCGTCATCTTTGAAAATAGTTTCGGTGACAATTTCGTGTGGGCATCGACTCACTTTTCCTTGACCGTTTATGAGTCAACAGGGCCGTGTGCGCCGACGAATCCATGGGTGAGCTCTCGAAACAATTTCGGTGTTGATTTTCGAGTGGGAGCGACTCAGCTTTTTCTTGACTCAGTTTTCGAGTAAAGAGTGGTTGTGTGCGCCGAGGATTCCATGCGTCATCTTTGAAAATAGTTTCCGGTGACAATTTCGTGTGGGCATCGACTCACTTTTCCTTGACCGTTTATGAGTCAACAGGGCCGTGGGCGCCGACGAATCCATGGGTGAGCTCGAAACAATTTCGGTGTTGATTTCGAGTGGGAGCGACTCAGCTTTTTCTTGATCGTTTCGAGTAAAGAGTGGTTGTGTGCGCCGAGGATTCCATGCGTCATCTTTGAAAATAGTTTCGGTGACAATTTCGTGGTGGGCATCGACTCACTTTTCCTTGACCGTTTATGAGTCAACAGGGCCGTGTGCGCCGACGAATCCATGGGTGAGCTCTCGAAACAATTTCGGTGTTGATTTCGAGTGGGAGCGACTCAAGCTTTTTCTTGACCGTTTTCGAGTAAAGAGTGGTTGTGTGCGTCGAGGATTCCATGCGTCATCTTTGAAAATAGTTTCGGTGACAATTTCTCGTGTGGGCATCGACTCACTTTTCCTTGACCGTTTATGAGTCAACAGGGCCGTGTGCGCCGACGAATCCATGGGTGAGCTCGAAACAATTTCGGTGTTGATTTCGAGTGGGAGCGACTCAGCTTTTTCTTGACAAGCTTCGAGTAAAGAGTGGTTGTGTGCGCCGAGGATTCCATGCGTCATCTTTGAAAATAGTTTCGGTGACAATTTCCCGTGTGGGCATCGACTCACTTTTCCTTGACCGTTTATGAGTCAACAGGGGTGTGGGCCGACGAATCCATGGGTGAGCTCTCGAAACAATTTCGGTGTTGATTTCTCGAGTGGGAGCGACTCAGTTTTTCTTGACTCGTTTCGAGTAAAGAGTGGTTGTGTGCGCCGAGGATTCCATGCGTCATCTTTGAAAATAGTTTCGGTGACAATTTCGTGTGGGCATCGACTCACTTTTCCTTGACCGTTTATGAGTCAACAGGGCCGTGTGCGCCGACGAATCCATGGGTGAGCTCTCGAAACAATTTCGGTGTTGATTTTCGAGTGGGAGCGACTCAGCTTTTTCTTGATCAAGTTTCGAGTAAAGAGTGGTTGTGTGCGCCGAGGATTCCATGCGTCATCTTTGAAAATAGTTTCGGTGACAATTTCGTGTGGGCATCGACTCACTTTTCCTTGACCGTTTATGAGTCAACAGGGCCGTGTGCGCCGACGAATCCATGGGTGAGCTCTCGAAACAATTTCGGTGTTGATTTTCGAGTGGGAGCGACTCAGTTTTTCTTGATCGTTTCGAGTAAAGAGTGGTTGTGTGCGCCGAGGATTCCATGCGTCATCTTTGAAAATAGTTTCTGGTGACAATTTCGTGTGGGCATCGACTCACTTTTCCTTGACCGTTTATGAGTCAACAAAATGTGTGCGCCGACGAATCCATGGGTGAGCTCTCGAAACAATTTCGGTGTTGATTTCTCGAGTGGGAGCGACTCAATTTTTCTTGACCGTTTCTCGAGTAAAGAGTGGTTGTGTGCGCCGAGGATTCCATGCGTCATCTTTGAAAATAGTTTCGGTGACAATTTTGTGTGGGCATCGACTCACTTTTCCTTGACCGTTTATGAGTCAACAAAATGGGTGCGCCGACGAATCCATGGGTGAGCTCTCGAAACAATTTCGGTGTTGATTTCCGAGTGGGAGCGACTCAGCTTTTCTTGACCGTTTTCGAGTAAAGAGTGGTTGTGTGCGCCGAGGATTCCATGCGTCATCTTTGAAAATAGTTTCGGTGACAATTTCGTGTGGGCATCGACTCACTTTTCCTTGACCGTTTATGAGTCAACAGGGCGTGTGCGCCGACGAATCCATGGGTGAGCTCTCGAAACAATTTCGGTGTTGATTTCTGAGTGGGAGCGACTCAGTTTTTCTTGACTCAGTTTCGAGTAAAGAGTGGTTGTGTGCGCCGAGGATTCCATGCGTCATCTTTGAAAATAGTTTCGGTGACAATTTCGTGTGGGCATCGACTCACTTTTCCTTGACCGTTTATGAGTCAAAAGGGCTGTGTGCGCCGACGAATCCATGGGTGAGCTCTCGAAACAATTTCGGTGTTGATTTCTCGAGTGGGAGCGACTCAGTTTTTCTTGATCGCTTTCGAGTAAAGAGTGGTTGTGTGCGCTCGAGGATTCCATGCGTCATCTTTGAAAATAGTTTCGGTGACAATTTCGTGTGGGCATCGACTCACTTTTCCTTGACCGCTTATGAGTCAACAGAAATGTGTGCGCCGACGAATCCATGGGTGAGCTCCGGAAACAATTTCGGTGTTGATTTCTGAGTGGGAGCGACTCGCTTTTTCTTGATCGTTTCGAGTAAAGAGTGGTTGTGTGCGCCGAGGATTCCATGCGTCATCTTTGAAAATAGTTTCGTGTACAATTTCGTGTGGGCATCGACTCACTTTTCCTTGACCGTTTATGAGTCAACAGGGCCGTGTGCGCCGACGAATCCATGGGTGAGCTCTCGAAACAATTTCGGTGTTGATTTTCGAGTGGGAGCGACTCAGCTTTTTCTTGACCGTTTTCGAGTAAAGAGTGGTTGTGTGCGCCGAGGATTGCATGCGTCATCTTTGAAAATAGTATCGGTGACAATTTCTGTGTGGGCATCGACTCACTTTTCCTTGACCGTTTATGAGTCAACAGGGGCCGGTGCGCCGACGAATCCATGGGTGAGCTCTCGAAACAATTTCGGTGTTGATTTCTCGAGTGGGAGCGACTCAGCTTTTTCTTGACCGTTTTCGAGTAAAGAGTGGTTGTGTGCGCCGAGGATTCCATGCGTCATCTTTGAAAATAGTTTCGGTGACAATTTCGTGGTGGGCATCGACTCACTTTTCCTTGACCGTTTATGAGTCAACAAAATGTGTGCCGACGAATCCATGGGTGAGCTCTCGAAACAATTTCGGTGTTGATTTGTCGAGTGGGAGCGACTCAGTTTTTCTTGACTCGTTTCGAGTAAAGAGTGGTTGTGTGCGCCGAGGATTCCATGCGTCATCTTTGAAAATAGTTTAGGTGACAATTTCCGTGTGGGCATCGACTCACTTTTCCTTGACCGTTTATGAGTCAACAAGGGCCGTGTGCGCCGACGAATCCATGGGTGAGCTCTCGAAACAATTTCGGTGTTGATTTCGAGTGGGAGCGACTCAGCTTTTTCTTGACTCAGTCTTCGAGTAAAGAGTGGTTGTGTGCGCCGAGGATTCCATGCGTCATCTTTGAAAATAGTTTCGGTGAGAATTTTCGTGGGGGCATCGACTCACTTTTCCTTGACCGTTTATGAGTCAACAGGGGCCGTGTGCGCCGACGAATCCATGGGTGAGCTCTCTGAAACAATTTCGGTGTTGATTTCCGAGTGGGAGCGACTCAGCTTTTTCTTGACTCAAGTCTCGAGTAAAGAGTGGTTAGGTGTGCGCGAGGATTCCATGCGTCATCTTTGAAAATAGTTTCGGTGACAATTTCTCGTGTGGGCATCGACTCACTTTTCCTTGACCGTTTATGAGTCAACAGGGCCGTGTGCGCCGACGAATCCATGGGTGAGCTCTCGAAACAATTTCGGTGTTGATTTCTCGAGTGGGAGCGACTCAGCTTTTTCTTGACCGTTTCGAGTAAAGAGTGGTTGTGTGCGCTGAGGATTCCATGCGTCATCTTTGAAAATAGTTTCGGTGACAATTTCTATGTGGGCATCGACTCATTTTTCCTTGACCGTTTATGAGTCAGGGGCCGTGTGCGCCGACGAATCCATGGGTGAGCTCTCGAAACAATTTCGGTGTTGATTTCCGAGTGGGAGCGACTCAGTTTTTCTTGATCAGCTTCGAGTAAAGAGTGGTTGTGTGCGCCGAGGATTCCATGCGTCATCTTTGAAAATAGTTTCGGTGACAATTTCGGTGGGCATCGACTCACTTTTCCTTGACCGTTTATGAGTCAAAGGGCCGTGTGCGCCGACGAATCCATGGGTGAGCTCTCGAAACAATTTCGGTGTTGATTTCGAGTGGGAGCGACTCAGTTTTTCTTGACCGTTTCGAGTAAAGAGTGGTTGTGTGCGCCGAGGATTCCATGCGTCATCTTTGAAAATAGTTTCGGTGACAATTTCGTGTGGGCATCGACTCACTTTTCCTTGACCGTTTATGAGTCAAAGTGGGCCGTGTGGGCCGACGAATCCATGGGTGAGCCTCGAAACAATTTCGGTGTTGATTTCGAGTGGGAGCGACTCCGCTTTTTCTTGATCAGTTTCGAGTAAAGAGTGGTTGTGTGCGCCGAGGATTCCATGCGTCATCTTTGAAAATAGTTTCTGGTGACAATTTCGTGTGGGCATCGACTCACTTTTCCTTGACCGTTTATGAGTCAACAATAGTGGGTGGGCCGACGAATCCATGGGTGAGCTCTCCGAAACAATTTCGGTGTTGATTTCTCGAGTGGGAGCGACTCAGCTTTTTCTTGACCGCTTCGAGTAAAGAGTGGTCGTGTGCGCCGAGGATTCCATGCGTCATCTTTGAAAATAGTTTCGGTGACAATTTCGTGTGGGCATCGACTCACTTTTCCTTGACCGTTTATGAGTCAACAGGGGCGTGTGGGCCGACGAATCCATGGGTGAGCTCTCGAAACAATTTCGGTGTTGATTTCTCGAGTGGGAGCGACTCAGGTTTTTCTTGATCGTTTCGAGTAAAGAGTGGTTGTGTGCGCCGAGGATTCCATGCGTCATCTTTGAAAATAGTTTCGTGACAATTTCGTGTGGGCATCGACTCACTTTTCCTTGACCGTTTATGAGTCAACAGGGCGTGTGCGCCGACGAATCCATGGGTGAGCTCGAAACAATTTCGGTGTTGATTTCGGTCGAGTGGAGCGACTCAGCTTTTTCTTGATCCGTTTCGAGTAAAGAGTGGTTGTGTGCGCCGAGGATTCCATGCGTCATCTTTGAAAATAGTTTCTTGGTGACAATTTCGTGTGGGCATCGACTCACTTTTCCTTGACCGTTTATGAGTCAACAGGGCCGTGGTGCGCCGACGAATCCATGGGTGAGCTCTTGAAACAATTTCGGTGTTGATTTCTGAGTGGGAGCGACTCAGGCTTTTTCTTGACTCGTTTCGAGTAAAGAGTGGTTGTGTGCGCCGAGGATTCCATGCGTCATCTTTGAAAATAGTTTCGGTGACAATTTCTGTGTGGGCATCGACTCACTTTTCCTTGACCGTTTATGAGTCAACAGGGCCGTGTGGGCCGACGAATCCATGGGTGAGCTCTCGAAACAATTTCGGTGTTGATTTCTCGAGTGGGAGCGACTCAGCTTTTTCTTGACCGTTTCGAGTAAAGAGTGGTTGTGTGCGCCGAGGATTCCATGCGTCATCTTTGAAAATAGTTTCGGTGACAATTTCGTGTGGGCATCGACTCACCTTTTCCTTGACCGTTTATGAGTCAACAGGGCAGTGTGTGGCCGACGAATCCATGGGTGAGCTCCGAAACAATTTCGGTGTTGATTTCTCGAGTGGGAGCGACTCAAGTTTTTCTTGACCGCTTTCGAGTAAAGAGTGGTTGTGTGCGCCGAGGATTCCATGCGTCATCTTTGAAAATAGTTTCGGTGACAATTTTCGTGTGGGGCATCGACTCACTTTTCCTTGACCGTTTATGAGTCAACAGGGTGTGTGGGCGCGACGAATCCATGGGTGAGCTCTCGAAACAATTTCGGTGTTGATTTCGAGTGGGAGCGACTCAGCTTTTTCTTGACTGTTTCGAGTAAAGAGTGGTTGTGTGCGCCGAGGATTCCATGCGTCATCTTTGAAAATAGTTTTGGTGACAATTTCTCGTGTGGGCATCGACTCACTTTTCCTTGACCGTTTATGAGTCAACAGGGGTGTGGCCGACGAATCCATGGGTGAGCTCGGAAACAATTTCGGTGTTGATTTCTGAGTGGGAGCGACTCAGTTTTTCTTGATCGGTTTCTCGAGTAAAGAGTGGTTGTGTGCGCCGAGGATTCCATGCGTCATCTTTGAAAATAGTTTCAGGTGACAATTTCGTGTGGGCATCGACTCACTTTTCCTTGACCGTTTATGAGTCAACAGGGATGTGTGCGCCGACGAATCCATGGGTGAGCTCTCGAAACAATTTCGGTGTTGATTTCTCGAGTGGGAGCGACTCAGTTTTTCTTGACCGTTTCGAGTAAAGAGTGGTTGTGTGCGCCGAGGATTCCATGCGTCATCTTTGAAAATAGTTTTCGTGACAATTTCGTGTGGGCATCGACTCACTTTTCCTTGACCGTTTATGAGTCAACAGGGGCCGTGTGCGCCGACGAATCCATGGGTGAGCTCTCGAAACAACTTCGGTGGTTGATTTCTCGAGTGGAGCGACTCAGCTTTTTCTTGACCTTTTCGAGTAAAGAGTGGTTGTGTGCGCCGAGGATTCCATGCGTCATCTTTGAAAATAGTTTCGGTGACAATTTTCGTGTGGGCATCGACTCACTTTTCCTTGACCGTTTATGAGTCAACAGGGCCGGTGTGGGCCGACGAATCCATGGGTGCGCTCGAAACAACTTCGGGTTGATTTTTGAGTGGGAGCGACTCAGCTTTTTCTTGACTGCTTCGAGTAAAGAGTGGTTGTGTGCGCCGAGGATTCCATGCGTCATCTTTGAAAATAGTTTCTGGGACAATTTCGTGTGGGCATCGACTCACTTTTCCTTGACCGTTTATGAGTCAACAGGGCCGTGTGGCCGACGAATCCATGGGTGAGCTCTCGAAACAATTTCGGTGTTGATTTCTCGAGTGGGAGCGACTCAGTTTTTCTTGACTGCTTCTCGAGTAAAGAGTGGTTGTGTGGCCGCTGAGGATTCCATGCGTCATCTTTGAAAATAGTTTTAGGTGACAATTTTCGTGTGGGCATCGACTCGCTTTTCCTTGACCGTTTATGAGTCAACACCGTGTGGGCCGACGAATCCATGGGTGAGCTCTCGAAACAATTTTCGGTGTTGATTTCTCGAGTGGGAGCGACTCAGCTTTTTTCTTGACCAAGTTTCGAGTAAAGAGTGGTTGTGTGCCCCGAGGATTCCATGCGTCATCTTTGAAAATAGTTTCTGGTGACAATTTCTCGTGTGGGCATCGATTTACTTTTTCTTAACCGTTAATGAGTCAACAGGGGCAGTGTAGGCTGACGAATCCATGAGTGAGCTCTCGAAACAATTTCGGTGTGGATTTGTAAGTGGGAGCGACTCAGCTTTTTCTTGACTCAAGTTTCGAGTAAAGAGTGGTTGTGTGCGCCGAGGATTCCATGCGTCATCTTTGAAAATAGTTTCGGTGACAATTTCTCGTGTGGGCATCGACTCACTTTTCCTTGACCGTTTATGAGTCAACAGGGGCCGTGTGCGCCGACGAATCCATGGGTGAGCTCTCGAAACAATTTCGGTGTTGATTTCTCGAGTGGGAGCGACTCAGTTTTTCTTGACCGTTTCTCGAGTAAAGAGTGGTTGTGTGCGCCGAGGATTCCATGCGTCATCTTTGAAAATAGTTTCGGTGACAATTTCGTGTGGGCATCGACTCACTTTTCCTTGACCGTTTATGAGTCAATAGGGCTGTGTGCGCTGACGAATCCATGGGTGAGCTTTGAAAACAATTTCGGTGTTGATTTCTGAGTGGGAGCGACTCAGTTTTTCTTGACCGTTTCGAGTAAAGAGTGGTTGGGTGCGCTCGAGGATTCCATGCGTCATCTTTGAAAATAGTTTCGGTGACAATTTCTCGTGTGGGCATCGACTCACTTTTCCTTGACCGTTTATGAGTCAACAGGGCCGTGTGCGCCGACGAATCCATGGGTGAGCTCTCGAAACAATTTCGGTGTTGATTTCTCGAGTGGGAGCGACTCAGTTTTTCTTGACCGTTTCGAGTAAAGAGTGGTTGTGTGCGCCGAGGATTCCATGCGTCATCTTTGAAAATAGTTTCGGTGACAATTTCGTGTGG
Organism: Populus x sibirica; assembly: GCA_019202695.1. Lineage (NCBI taxonomy): Eukaryota > Viridiplantae > Streptophyta > Magnoliopsida > Malpighiales > Salicaceae > Populus > Populus x sibirica. The sequence continues at coordinate 97,768 of JAGMVL010002379.1, forward strand.
GCATCGACTCACTTTTCCTTGACCGTTTATGAGTCAACAGGGGCTGTGTGCGCTGACGAATCCATGGGTGAGCTCTCGAAACAAGTTCGGTGTTGATTTCTGAGTGGGAGCGACTCAGCTTTTCTCTTGACCGTTTCGAGTAAAGAGTGGTCAGGTGCGCTCGAGGATTCCATGCGTCATCTTTGAAAATAGTTTCGGTGAGAATTTCCGTGTGGGCATCGACTCACTTTTCCTTGACCGTTTATGAGTCAACAGGGCCGAGTGGGCCGACGAATCCATGGGTGAGCTCGAAACAATTTCGGTGTTGGATTTGTGAGTGGGAGCGACTCAGCTTTTTCTTGACTCGTTTCGAGTAAAGAGTGGTTGTGTGCGCCGAGGATTCCATGCGCCATCTTTGAAAATAGTTTCCGTGAGAATTTCTCGTGGGGGCATCGACTCACTTTTCCTTGACCGTTTATGAGTCAACAGGGGCTGTGTGCGCTGACGAATCCATGAGTGAGCTCTAGAAACAATTTCGGTGTTGATTTGTCGAGTGGGAGCGACTCAGTTTTTCTTGATCATGTTTCGAGTAAAGAGTGGTTGTGTGCGCCGAGGATTCCATGCGTCATCTTTGAAAATAGTTTCTCCGTGAGAATTTCCGGTGGGCATCGACTCACTTTTCCTTGACCGTTTATGAGTCAACAAGGGCCGTGTGCGCCGACGAATCCATGGGTGAGCTCTCGAAACAACTTCGGTGTTGATTTCTCGAGTGGGAGCGACTCAGTTTTTCTTGACTCGTTTCTGAGTAAAGAGTGGTTGTGTGCGCCGAGGATTCCATGCGTCATCTTTGAAAATAGTTTCGTGACAATTTCGTGTGGGCATCGACTCACTTTTCCTTGACCGTTGATGAGTCAACAGGGGCCATGTGCGCCGACGAATCCATGGGTGAGCTCTCGAAACAATTTCGGTGTTGATTTCTTAGAGTGGGAGCGACTCATTTTTTCTTGATTGTTTCAAGTAAAAAGTGGTTGTATGCGCGAGGATTCCATGCGTCATCTTTGAAAATAGTTTCGGTGGAGAATTTCGAGTGGGCATCAACTCACTTTTCCTTGACCGCCGACGAGTCAACAGGGGCTGTGTGCGCCGACGAATCCATGGTGAGCTCTCGAAACAACTTCGGTTGATTTATGGTTTGGGGGACTCGCTTTTTCTTGATCAAGCTTCGAGTAAAGAGTGGTTGTGTGCGCTGAGG
>JAGMVL010000340.1:0-18056 GCA_019202695.1 Populus x sibirica
TTTCTCAGTGGGTAGCGACTCAAGCATACTCCTTGATCGTTTATGAGTCCAGTCAGGGCCGGTGGGGGATGACGAATCCATTCGTCACGGTGAAAGCTAGCTGGGCTTCTTTCCGAGCTCCAAGAACGACTCGCTTTCTCGGGAATGCTTTTATGAGTCCACAAGGGCCGGTGAGCTACGAATCCATTCGTCACTTGTGAAAGTAGTTTCAGGGGCTTCTTTGCTTGCTTGGCAAAGAACTCGCCTTTCCTTTGACCGTTTGGCGAGTCCACAAGTGGGGTCGTACTGGCCGACGAATCCGTTTCGTCACCCGTGGAAAGAAGTTCGGTGACGCTTTCCGACTGGGCCCCGTAACTCAGCTTTTCAAGTACAGTGTATCACAAAACAAAGGACTTGTGTGGGCCGACGAATCCATTCGTCACCTGTGAAGGGGTCTGGGGCTATTTGTGTGGGCTGATGACTAGTTTTCCTTGACCGTTTATGAGTTAACAAGGGCTGTGGGCCGACGAATCCATTCGTCACCCTGAAAGCAGTTTCGGGGCTCTTTCCGAGGGGAGCGACTCACTTTTCTTGACCGCTTATGAGTCAACAGGCTTTCAGGTGGGCCGACGAATCCATAGTCACCGGAAGGGTTCTGGAGCTATTTCTGTAGTGGGCCAATCTAGTTTTCCTTGACTCGTTTGTGAGTCAACAGGGCCGTGTGGGCCGACGAATCCATTCCTGACTCTGAAAGCGGTTTGAGTCTTGCTTTCGAGTGGAGCGACTCGTTTTTCCTTGACTGTTTATGAGTCCACAGGGGCTGTGTGGGATGACGAATCCATTCGTCACCGGTGGAAGCGTTTCATGGGCTCTTTCGAGTCGGCACCGACTCAGCTTTCCTTGACCGTTTTATGAGTCCACAGGGTCTGTGGGCTGACGAATCCATTCGTCACCGTGTGAAAGCACCCTAGGGCTCTTTCGGACCTGGGCAGCGACTCCCTTTTCCTTGACCGCTTATGAGTCCACATTGGCCGCCAAGGATGACGATCCATCCGTCACCCGTGAAAGCAGTTTTAGGGACCCTTTCTAGAGCCCAAGCCACTCAGCTTTTCCTTGACCGCTTTGAGTTAACAGGGTGATGGGCCGACGAATCCATTGGTCACCTGTGAAAGCAGTTTCAGGGCTCTTTTCCCGAGTTGGGAGCGACTCAGTTTTTCTGACCGTTTATGAGTCCATAGGGTAGGTAGGTGACGATTATCCACGATTCACCGTGAAGGAGCTTTCGGGGCATTTCTGAGTGGGGCAGCCGACCAAGTTTTCCTTTCGAGTTTATGAGTCCCATTTAGTTGTGGGCTGACGAATCCATTAGTCACCTGTGAAAGCAGTGTCGGGGGCTATTTTTGAGTGGGCAGTGACTAAGTTTTTTTTGATCGTTTCGAGTACTAAGTGGTTGCAGGGGCCGATGATTCCATTGGTCACCTTTGAAAGAGCTTCGGGGACTATTTCTTAGTGGGTATCGCCCAGTTTTCCTCGATCGTTTATGAGTCCACAGGGCCAGTGGGCCGACGAATCCATGGGTCACCATCATAGAAAGCAGCTTTGGAGCTGCTTTCTCGAGGGGGAGCCGACTCGGGTTTCCATGACCCGTTTATGAGTAAATAGTGGTTGTGTGGGATGCGACGAATCCATTCGTCACCTATGAAAGCAGTGTCAGGGTCTCCTCTTCGAGTGGGTATCGACTCACTTTTCCTTGACCGTTCATGAGTCCACAGGGCCGTGTGGCCGACGAATCCATGCGTGAGCTCTCGTGAAAGCCTTTCGGTGCTCTTTCCGAGTGGGAGCGACTCAGTTTTCCTTGATCGTTTTTGAGTCAAACAGTGGCCGTGTGCGCCGACGAATCCATTCGTCACTTTGAAAGTAGTTTTGGGGGGCTATTTCTGAGTGGGCAGCGACTCGCTTTCCTTGACTGTTTATCAGTCAACAGGGGGCGTGGGCCGACGAATCCATTCGTCACCCGTGGAAGCATTTCAGGGCCCCTTTCGAGTGGCCAGCGACTCAGTTTTCCTTGACCGTTTTTGAGTCCACGAGAAAGAGTGGCTGGTGGGACGACGAATCCATTCGTCATGTTAGTAAGCAGTTTTCGGGCTCATTTCGAGTGGGCAACGACTCAGGTTTTCCTTGACCGTTTATGAGTCAACAGGGCCAGTGTGGGCCGACGAATCCATTCGTCACCCATGAAAGTAGTTTCAGGGCTCCTTTCTGAGTGGGCAACGACTCTAGCTTTTCTCTTGATCGTTTGGTGAGTAAACAGTGGCCGTGTGGATGACGAATCCATTCGTCACTGTGAAAGCGCTGCTATTTCGAGCTGGGCAGCGACTCACCTTTCCTTGACCGTTTCTTAGTCAACAGGGCCTGTGGGCCGACGAATCCATTCCTCACCCTGGAAGAAGTTGGGCGGGCTCTTCTCGAGCTGGGAACGACTCAGTTTTCCTTGACGTTTATGAGTCCCCACAGGGTGTGGGACGACGAATCCATTCGTCACCTGTGAAAGCGGTTTCGCCAGGGGGCCTTTCTCGAGTGGGCAGCGACTCATTTTCCTCGATCGTTTATGAGTCCACAGGGCCGTGTGGGATGACGAATCCATTCGTCACGTGTGAAAAAGGGGTTTTGGGTGGCTTTCTGAGTGGGCAGAACGACTCCCTTTCCCTTGATCGTTTATGAGTCCAAAGAGCGGGTGTGGGACTGACGAATCCATTCGTCACCTTTGAAAGCAGTTTCAGGGGCCCTTTCGAGTGGGCAACGACTCGCTTTTCCTTGGATCGTTTATGAGTCCACAGGGGCCGTGTGGATGACGAATCCATTGGTCAGCACGTGTGAAAGCGGTTTCGGGGCTCCTTTCGAGCTGGAGCGACTCGTTTTCCTTGACCGTTTATGAGTCCAAACAGTGGTGTGGGCCTACGAATCCATGGGTCACTGTGAAAGTAGTTTCTGGGCTCTTTCGAGTGGGCAGCGACTCGCTTTTCCTTGATCGTTTATGAGTCCACAGGGCTGGGTGGGCCGACGAATCCATTGGTCACCCCTGGAAACAGCTTCGAGGGCTGTTTCTGAGTGGGCAGCGACTTAGTTTTCCTTGATCAGCTTCGAGTACAACGTGGTTGTGCGCCGACGAATCCATGCGTCATCTGTGAAAGTAGTTTGGGTGGCTATTTCTCGAGTGGGCATCGACTCACTTTTCCTTGATCGTTTATGAGTCCACAGGGGCAGTGTGGGACGACGAATCCATTGGTCACCGTGAAAGCAAGTTCGGAGCCTTTCTCAGTGGGAGCGACTAGTTTTCCTTGACCGTTTATGAGTCCCCACAGTGGGGTGGGCCTACGAATCCATTCGTCACCTGTGAAAGCAGTTTGTGGGTCTCTTTTCGAGTGGGCAACGACTCGCTTTTCCTCGACTCGTTTATGAGTCCACAGGGCCGTGTGGGAGACGAATCCATTCCACCCGTGTGCAAGCGTCGGGAGCTTTTCCGAGTGGGAACGACTCGTTTTCCCTTGACCCGTTTACGAGTCAACAGTGGCTTTGTGGGCCGACGAATCCATCGTCACCCTAAAAAAATAGAGAGCTTTCGGAGTGTTCCAAGTGGGCACGACTCAGTTTTCCTTGACCGTTTATGAGTCAACAGGGCCGTGTGGGCCGACGAATCCATTCGTCACTCGTGGAAAGCGGTTCTAGGGGCTCTTTCGAGTGGGAACGACTCAGTTTTCCTTGATCGTTTTTGAGTCCACAGTGGCCGTGTGGCCGACGAATCCATTCGGTCATCTGAAAGCAGTTTCAGGGGCTCTTTCTGAGTGGGTAGCGACTCAGTTTTCCTTGACTGTTTATGAGTCCACAAGGGCCGGTGGATGACGAATCCATCGTCACCCGTGAAAGCGGCTTTCGGGCTCTTTTCGAGCTGGGAACGACTCACTTTCTTTGACCGTTTATGAGTCCACAGTGGCCGTGTGGGCCGACGAATCCATTCGTCACCGTGAAAAAGCTTCTGGGGCTCTTTCGAGTGGGCAGCGACTAGTTTTCCTTGACCGTTTATGAGTCCACAGGGCTGTGTGGGCCGACGAATCCATGGTCCCTCTCGTGAAAGCATTTAGGGGCTCTTTCCGAGTGGGAGCGACTAGCTTTTCCTTGACTCGTTTATGAGTAAACAGTGGTTGGGGGACCGACGAATCCATTCGTCACCTTTGAAAGAGTTTGGAGGGCTCTTTCTGAGTGGGCAGCGACTCAGTTTTCCTTGACTGTTTATGAGTCAACAGGGGCTGTGTGGGCTCGACGAATCCATTCGTCACTTGTGAAAGCAGCTCTGTGGGCTATTTCTGAGTGGGAGCGACTCAGTTTTCCTTGACTCGTTTATGAGTCCAACAGGGGTTGTGGGCCGACGAATCCATTCGTCACGTGAAAAAGCTTAGGGGCTCTTTCTGAGTGGGCAGCGACTCAGTTTTCCTTGACTGTTTATGAGTCCACAGGGGCTGTGTGGGATGACGAATCCATTCGTCACGTGTGAAAGCGGTTTCAGGGCTTTCTGAGTCGGCAGCGACTCAGTTTTCCTTGACTGTTTATGAGTCCACAGGGGCCGGTGGGCCGACGAATCCATTCGTCACGTGTGAAAGCGGTTTCAGGGGCTCTTTCTGAGTCGGCAACGACTCAGTTTTCCTTGACTGTTTATGAGTCCACAGGGGCTGTGTGGCCTTACGAATCCAGTCGTCACCTGTGAAAGCAGTTTCAGGGGCTCTTTCTGAGTGGGAGCGACTCAGTTTTCCTTGACCGTTTATGAGTAAAATGTGGCAGTGTGGGCCGACGAATCCATTCGTCACCCGTGAAAGTAGCTTCGTAGGGGCTCTTTCGAGTGGGCAGCGACTCAAGTTTTCCTTGACCGTTTATGAGTCAACAGGGCCGTGTGGGTCGACGAATCCATTGCCACTGTGAAAGCAGGTTTCGGGGCTCTTTCTCGAGTGGGAGCGACTCAGTTTTCCTTGATCGTTTGAGTCCACGGGGGTGTGGGCTGACGAATCCATTCGTCACCTTGAAAAAGTCGGGGCTCTTTCCGAGTGGGCAGCGACTAGTTTTCCTTGACCGTTTATGAGTCCATGTGGGCTGTGTGGGCCGACGAATCCATTGGTCACCGTGAAAGCAGTTCAGGGGCTCTTTCGAGTGGGGAGCGACTCAGCTTTCCTTGATCGTTTATCAGTCAAAAGGGGCTGTGTGGCTGTCGAATCCATTCGTCACCCGTGAAAGTAGGGCTGGGCTCTTTCGAGTGGGCAACGACCAGTTTTCCTTGATCGTTTATGAGTCAACAGGGCTGTGTGGGCCGACGAATCCATTCGTCACCTAAAAATTCGGTCAGGGTATTTCTGAGTGGGCAGCGACTCAGTTTTCCTTGACTGTTTATGAGTCAACAGGGACTTTGTGGGCTGACGAATCCATTCCGGTCACCCGTGAAAACAGTTTGAGGGCTTTTCTTCGAGTGGGCAACGACTCATTTTTCCTTGACTGTTTATGAGTCCACAGGGGCTGTGTGGGATGACGAATCCATTCGTCACCGTGGAAAGCGGTTTCGGGGCTCTTTCGAGCTGGGAGCGACTAGTTTTCCTTGATCGTTTATGAGTCCACAGTGGCCGTGTGGGCCGACGAATCCATTCGTCACCGTGAAAGCAGTGTCGTGGGCTCTTTCGAGTGGGCAACGACTCCAGTTTTCCTTGACCGTTTATGAGTCCAACAGGGGTGTGGGCTGACGAATCCATTCGTCACCCGTGAAAGCAAAAGGGGCTCTTTCGAGTGGGCAGCGACTCAGTTTTCCTTGATCGTTTTGAGTAACACGTGGTTGTGGGATGACGAATCCATTGGTCACCTGTGAAAGCAGTTTCGGGCTCTTTCGAGTGCAGCGACTCTAGTTTTCTTGATCGTTTATGAGTCCACAGGGCTGTGTGGGCCGACGAATCCATTCGTCACGAGTGAAAGCGGTTTCGGGGCTCTTTCGAGTGGGAGCGACTAGTTTTCCTTGACCGTTTATGAGTCCCACAGTGGGTGTGGATGACGAATCCATTCGTCACCCGTGAAACGGTTTCGGGGGCTCTTTCGAGTGGGCAACGACTCAAGTTTTCCTTGATCGTTTATGAGTCCAAATGGGCAGGTGGGATGACGAATCCATTGGTCACCTGTGAAAGCAGCTTTGGGGGCTCTTTCCGAGTGGGAGCGACTAGCTTTTCCTTGATCGTTTATGAGTCCAAAGGGCCGTGTGGCCTGACGAATCCATTCGTCACCGTGGAAAGCAGTTTGTGGGCTCTTTCTGAGTGGGCAGCGACTCAATTTTCCTTGACCGTTTATGAGTCAACAAGGGCTGTGTGGGCTGACGAATCCATTCGTCACCTCTGAAAGCAGTTTCGGGCTCTTTCTCGAGTGGGAGCGACTCAGTTTTTTCTTGACTCGTTTATGAGTCCACAGAGGGTGTGTGGGCCGACGAATCCATTCGTCACCTTGTGAAAACAGCTTCGGGGCTCTTTCTCGAGTGGGCAGCGACTCAGTTTTCCTTGATCGTTTATGAGTCCAGTGTGGGCCGTGTGGGTCGACGAATCCATGCGTCACCTGTGAAAGCAATTTCGGGCTATTTTTGAGTGGGCAGCGACTCAGTTTTCCTTGACTGTTTATGAGTAAAGAGGGTTGGCTGACGAATCCATTCGTCACCTGTGAAAGCAGTTTCAGGGGCTATTTCTGAGTGGGCAGCGACTCAGTTTTCCTTGACTGTTTATGAGTCCACAGGGGCTGTGTGGGCTGACGAATCCATTCGTCACGTGTGAAAGCAGTTTCAGGGGCTCTTTCTGAGTGGGCAGCGACTCAGTTTTCCTTGATCGTTTATGAGTCCACAGGGCTGTGTGGGCTGACGAATCCATTCGTCACCTGTGAAAGCAGTTTCGGGGGCATTTTTCCGGGCACGAACGACTCAGTTTTCCTTGATCGTTTATGAGTCAACACGGGCCGTGTGGCTGACGAATCCATTGGTCACCTGTGAAAGCAGTTTCGGGGGCTCTTTCTGAGTGGGCAGCGACTCAGTTTTCCTTGACTGTTTATGAGTAAAGAGTGGTTGTGGGCTGACGAATCCATTCGTCACCTGTGAAAGCAGTTTCAGGGGCTCTTTCTGAGTGGGCAGCGACTCAGTTTTCCTTGACTGTTTATGAGTCCACAGGGGCTGTGTGGGCCGACGAATCCATTCGTCACCTGTGAAAGCAGTTTCGGGGCTCTTTTTCGAGTGGGAGCGACTCAGTTTTCCTTGATCGTTTATGAGTCCACAGGTGGTGTGGGCCGACGAATCCATTCGTCACCGTGAAAGCAGCCCTGGGCTCTTTTCGAGTGGGCAGCGACTCGAGTTTCCTTGACCGTTTATGAGTCCACAAGGGCCGTGTGGGCCGACGAATCCATTCGTCACCTCGTGGAAGGCAATCTGGGCTCTTTCGAGTGGGAGCGACTCAGTTTTCCTTGACCGTTTATGAGAAAAAGAGGACGTGTGGGCCGACGAATCCATTCGTCACCCGTGAAAGCAGTTTCGAGGGCTCTATTTCTCGAGTGGGCAGCGACTAGTTTTCCTTGACCGTTTATGAGTCAACAGGGATGTGTGGGCCGACGAATCCATTCGTCACCCGTGAAAGCAGTTTCGGGGCTCTTTTCGAGTGGGAGCGACTCATTTTCCTTGACCGTTTATGAGTCCACACAGGGCTGTGTGGGCTTACGAATCCATTCGTCACCTGTGAAAGTAGTTTCGGGGGCTCTTTCTCAAGTGGGCAGCGACTCACTTTTCCTTGACTGTTTATGAGTCCACAGGGGCCGTGTGGCCGACGAATCCCATTCCATTCACACCGTGAAAGCAGTTTGGGGCTGTTCTTTTTGAGTGGGCAGCGACTCAGTTTTCCTTGACCGTTTATGAGTAACAGTGGTTGTGTGGCTGACGAATCCATTCGTACCTATGAAAGTAGTTTCGGGAGCTATTTCTTAGTGGGCAGCGACCTAGTTTTCCTTGACTGTTTATGAGTCAACAGGGGATGTGTGGGCTGACGAATCCATTCCTCACCTGTGAAAGCAGTTTCAGGGGCTCTTTCTGAGTGGGCAGCGACTCAGTTTTCCTTGACTGTTTATGAGTCCACGAGGGCTGTGTGGGATGACGAATCCATTCGTCACCGGTGAAACCAGTGGGCTCTTTCCGAGGTGGGCATCGATTTTCCTTGACTGTTTATGAGTCCACAAGGGCTGTGTGGGCTGACGAATCCATTCGTCACTTGTGAAAGCAGTTTCAGGGGCTCTTTCCGAGTGGGCAGCAACTCAGTTTTCCTTGACTGTTTATGAGTCCACAGTGGCCGTGTGGCCGACGAATCCATTCGTCACCCGTGAAAGCAGCTTCGGGGGCTCTTTCCGAGTGGGCAGCGACTCACTTTTCCTTGACTGTTTATGAGTCAACAAGGGGCTGTGTGGCCGACGAATCCATTCGTCACTCATGAAAGCAGCTTCGGTGGCGCTTTTCGAGTGGGAGCGACGACCAGTTTTCCTTGATCGTTTACGAGTAAACAGGGCCGTGTGGGCCGACGAATCCATTCGTCACCTGTGAAAGTAGTTTTGGGGCTCTTTCGAGTGGGCAGCGACTCAGTTTTCCTTGATCGTTTATGAGTCCAAGGGCCGTGTGGGCCGACGAATCCATTGGTCACCTGTGAAAGCAGGTTTCGGGCTCATTTCTGAGTGGCAACGACTCAGTTTTCTTGACTCGTTTATGAGTAAAAGTGGCCGTGTGGGCTGACGAATCCATTCGTCACTTTGAAAGCAGTTTCAGGGCTCTTTCGAGTGGGCAGCGACTCGTTTTCCTTGACCGTTTATGAGTCCAATGGGCCGTGTGGGCCGACGAATCCATGTCGTCACCTCGTGAAAGTGGTTTCGGGGCTGGTTTCTTTGGGCAAGCACTCAGCTTTCCTTGGCCCGCTTATGAGTCCACAGTGGCTGTGTGGGCCGACGAATCCATTCGTCACCCATGAAAGTAGTTTGGGGCTATTTTCGAGTGGGTAGCGACTCACTTTTCCTTGACCGTTTATGAGTCAACAGGGCGTGTGGGCCGACGAATCCATGGGTCACCCCTCAGGAAAGCCGCTTCGGGGCTCTTTCTTCGAGTGGGAGCGACTCAGTTTTCCTTGACCCGTTTATGAGTCCAAAGAGTGGCTGTGTGGGCCGACGAATCCATTCGTCACGTGTGAAAGCAGTTTCGGTGGGCTCTTTCTTAGTGGGCAGCGACTCGTTTTCCTTGATCGTTTATGAGTCCACAGGGACGTGTGGGCTGACGAATCCATTGGTCACCCGTGAAAGCGTTTAGGGGCTCTTTCGAGTGGGAGCGACTAGTTTTCCTTGATCGTTTATGAGTCCACAGTGGGCCGGTGGGCTGACGAATCCATTCGTCACCGTTGAAAGCAGTTTCAGAGGGCTCTTTTCGAGTGGGCAACGACTTAGCTTTTCCTTGATCGTTTATGAGTCCACAGGGGCTGTGTGGGATGACGAATCCATTCGTCACCTCGTGGAAGCGGTTCAGGGGCTCCTTTCGAGTGGGCAGCGACTCAGTTTTCCTTGATTGTTTATGAGTCCACAGGGGATGTGTGGCTGACGAATCCATTCGTCACCTGTGAAAAGAGCTTCAGGGGCTCTTTCGAGTGGGCAGCGACTCACTTTTCCTTGACCGTTTATGAGTCAACAGGGGCTTTGTGGGCTGACGAATCCATTCGTCACCTGTGAAAGCAGTTTCAGGGGCTCTTTTTCGAGTCGGCAACGACTCAGTTTTCCTTGACTGTTTATGAGTCAACAGGGGATGTGTGGGCTGACGAATCCATTCGTCACCTGTGAAAGCAGTTTCAGGGGCTCTTTCTGAGTGGGCAGCGACTCAGTTTTCCTTGACTGTTTATGAGTCCACAGGGGCTCTGTGGGCTGACGAATCCATTCGTCACCCGGAAAAATCGGGGCTCTTTTTCGAGTGGGCGCGACCTCGTTTTCCTTGATCGTTTATGAGTCCACAGGGGTTGTGTGGGCCGACGAATCCATTCGTCACCTGTGAAAGAGCTTCAGGGCCTTTTTCGAGTGGGGCGACTCAGCTTTTCCTTGATCGTTTATGAGTCCACAGGGGCTGTGTGGCCTTACGAATCCATTCGTCCCCTGTGAAAGCAGTTTCAGGGGCTTTCTGAGTGGGAGCGACTCAGTTTTCCTTGATCGTTTATGAGTCCAAACAGTGGTGTGGCCGACGAATCCATGGGTCACCTGTGAAAGTAGCTTTCGGGCTCTTTCTTAGTGGGTAGCGACTAGTTTTCCTTGACCGTTTATGAGTCCACAGTGGGCCGGTGGGCTGACGAATCCATTCGTCACTCGTGAAAGCAAGTTTTAGGGCTCTTTTCGAGTGGGAGCGACTCAGTTTTCCTTGACTGTTTATGAGTCCATAGGGGCTGTGGGCTGACGAATCCGTTCGTCACCTGTGAAAGAGCCTGGGCTCTTTCTGAGTGGGCAGCGACTCAGTTTTCCTTGACTGTTTATCAGACAACAGGGCCGTGTGGCCGACGAATCCATGGCCAGCCTGTGAAAGCACGTTGTCGGGGCCCATTTCTGAGTGGGAGCGACTAGCTTTTCCTTGACTGTTTATGAGTCAACAGGGGATGTGTGGCTGACGAATCCATTCGTCACCTTTGAAAGAGTTTCGGGGGCTTTTTCTGAGTGGGCAACGACTCAGTTTTCCTTGATTGTTTATGAGTCCACAGGGGCTGTGGTGGGATTACGAATCCATTCGTCACTTGTGAAAGCAATGTGTGGGGCCTTTTTCGAGTGGGCAGCGACTCGTTTTCCTTGACTCTTTTCGAGTCACCAGGGGTTGTGTGGCCGACGAATCCATGGGTCACCCTGTGAAAGCAGTTTCAGGGGCTCTTTCTGAGTGGGCAGCGACTCAGTTTTCCTTTGACTGTTTATGAGTCAACAGTGGGTGTGGGGCCGACGAATCCATGGGTCACCCTGTGAAAGCAATTTCGGGCTCTTTCCGAGTGGGTAGCGACTCAGCTTTCCTTGACTGTTTGTGAGTGAACAGGGGCTGTGTGGGGTGACGAATCCATTCGTCACCTGTGAAAGTAGTTTCTGTGGGCCTTTCTGAGTGGGCAGCGACTCGTTTTCCTTGATCGTTTATGAGTCAGCACGGGGTGTGTGGCCGACGAATCCATTCGTCACCTGTGAAAGCAATTTCGGGGGTGCCTCTTCGAGTGGGCAACGACTCGTTTTCCTTGACTGTTTATGAGTCCACAGGGGCTGTGTGGGATGACGAATCCATTCGTCACCTGTGAAAGCAGTTTTAGGGGCTCTTTCTGAGTGGGCAGCGACTCAGTTTTCCTTGACTGTTTATGAGTCCACAGGGGCGGTGGGCCGACGAATCCATGCGTCACCTGAAAGCAATTTCGGTGCTGATTTTCGAGTGGGAGCGACTCGGCTTTCCTTGACCGTTTATGAGTCCCACAGTGGTGGGCCGACGAATCCATTCGTCACCTTTGAAAGTAGTTTCGGTGGCAATTTTCGTGTGGGCAGCGACTCACTTTTCCTTGACCGTTTATGAGTCAACAGGGCTGTGGGCCGACGAATCCATGGGTCACCCTGGAAAGTAGTTTCGGGGGGCTATTTCTAAGTGGGAACGACTCAGTTTTCCTTGACTCGTTTTGAGTCCACAGTGGCCGTGTGGGCCGACGAATCCATTGGTCACCTGTGAAAGAGCCTCGGGGGCTATTTTTAGTGTGGGCGACTCAGTTTTCCTTGACCGTTTCTGAGTCAACAGTGGGCGTGTGGCTGACGAATCCATGGTCACTTCAGAAAGCAATTTCGGTGCTCCTTTCCGAGTGGGTAGCGACTCAGTTTTCCTTGATCGTTTATGAGTCCACAGTGGTTGTGGGGCCGACGAATCCATGCGTCACCGGTGAAAACAGTTTCGGTGGCTCTTTTCGGAGTGGGCAGCGACTCACTTTTCCTTGACCGTTTATGAGTCCACAGGGACGTGTGGCCATGACGAATCCATTGGTCACCTCTGAAAGCAACAGGGGCCTTTCGAGTGGGCAGCGACTCAGCTTTTCCTTGATCGTTTATCGAGTCAAGAGTGGTCATGTGGGATCGACGAATCCATGCGTCACCCGTGAAAATAGTTTCTGAGCTCCTTTTCGAGTGGGCAGCGACTCAGTTTTCCTTGACCGTTTATGAGTCAACAGGGGCTGTGTGGGCCGACGAATCCATTCGTCACCTCTTGAAAGCAGTTCGGGGCTCTTTCCGAGTGGGTGCGACTCAGTTTTCCTTGATCGTTTATGAGTCCACAGGGGCTGTGTGGGCTTACGAATCCATTCGTCACCCGTGAAAGCAGTTTTAGGGGCTCTTTCTGAGTGGGCAGCGACTCACTTTTCCTTGATCGTTTATGAGTCCACATGGGCTGTGTGGGCTGACGAATCCATTCGTCACTCGTGGAAAGCAGTTTCTCGGGGCTATTTTTGAGTGGGCAGCGACTCAGTTTTCCTTGACAGCTTACGAGTAAAAAGTGGTTGGGTGGGCCGACGAATCCATGGGTCACCTGTGAAAGTAGTTTTTGGGGCTATTTTCAAGTGGGCATCGACTCGCTTTTCCTTGACCGTTTATGAGTCCAAGTGGGCAGTGTGGCCGACGAATCCATTGGGTCACCTGTGAAAGCAAGTTCGGGGCTATTTCTGAATGGGCAACGACCCAGTTTTCATTTACTGTTTATGAGTAAACAGGGGCTGTGTGGGCGACGAATCCATTCGTCATCTCTGAAAATAGTTTCGGGGGCTTTTTCGAGTGGGCAGCGACTCAGTTTTCCTTGACCGTTTATGAGTCCACAGGGTGTGGGACGACGAATCCATTCGTCCACGTGTGAAAGCTCGGGGCTCTTTCTGAGTCGGCAACGACTCAGTTTTCCTTGACTGTTTATGAGTCCACAAGGGCTGTGTGGGCTTACGAATCCATTCGTCACCTGTGAAAGTAGTTTCAGGGGCTCTTTCTGAGTGGGCAGCGACTCAGTTTTCCTTGACTGTTTATGAGTCCACAAGGGCTGTGTGGGCTGACGAATCCGTTCGTCACCTGTGGAAAGCAGCTTCGGGAGCTCTTTCGAGTGGGCAGCGACTCAGTTTTCCTTGACCGTTTATGAGTCCACAGGGGTGTGGGCCGACGAATCCATTCGTCACTTGTGAAAGCAGTTTCGGGGGCAATTTTTCGAGTGGGCAACGACTAAGTTTTCCTTGATCGTTTATGAGTCCACAGTGGGCAGGATGACGAATCCATGGGTCATCTCGTGTGAAAGCGGTCGTTTGGGCTCTTTCGAGTGGGACCGACTCGGCTTTTCTTGATCGTTTATGAGTCCACAAAGGTTGGGTGGGCCTACGAATCCATTGGTCACCTTGTGAAAGCAGTTTCGGGGCTCTTTCTGGAGTGGGCAGCGACTCGGTTTTCCTTGACTGTTTATGAGTCCACAGGGATGTGTGGGCTGACGAATCCATTCCTCACCGTGGAAAGCAGCTTCGAGGGCCCCCTTTTCGAGTGGGAGCGACTCAGTTTTCCTTGACTGTTTATGAGTCAACAGGGGCTGTGTGGGGTGACGAATCCATTCGTCACCTGTGAAAGCAGTTTCGGGGCTATTTCTCAGTGGGTAGCGACTCAGTTTTCCTTGACTGTTTATGAGTCCACTATGGGCCGTGGGGCCGACGAATCCATGGGCCACCCGTGAAAGCAGCTCCAGGGGATTTTCGAGTGGGCAGCGACTCGTTCTCTTGATCGTTTATGAGTCCAACCAGGGCCCGTGTGGGCCGACGAATCCATTCGTCATCCGTGAAAGCTTCTGGGCTATTTTCCGAGTGGCCAACGACTCGCTTTCCTTGACCGTTTATGAGTCCACAGGGCTGTGTGGGACGACGAATCCATTCGTCACTCGTGAAAGCGAGTTCGGGGCTCCTTTCGAGTCGGGGAGCGACTCAGTTTTCCTTGACCGTTTATGAGTCCACAGTGGTTGTCAGGGCCTTACGAATCCATGGGCCACCTGTGGAAGAGTTTCGGGGGCTCTTTCCTTAGTGGGCACGACTCGTTTTCTTGATCGTTTATGAGTCAACACGGGCCGTGTGGGCCGACGAATCCATTCGTCACCTCTGGAAGGCGATCGGGGGCTCTTTCTGAGTGGGAGCGACTCAGTTTTCCTTGACTGTTTATGAGTCCACAGGGGCTGTGTGGGCTGACGAATCCATTCGTCACCTGTGAAAGCAGTTTCAGGGGCTCTTTCTGAGTGGGCAGCGACTCAGTTTTCCTTGACCGTTTAATGAGTCAACAGGACTTGTGGGCCGACGAATCCATTCGTGACCTATGTGAAAGCAGGTGCGGGGCTCTTTCCTGAGTGGGCAACGACCCAGTTTTCCCTGACTCATTATCGAGTCCACAGTGGACGTGTGGGCTGACGAATCCATTCCTCACCTGTGAAAGCAGTTTTAGGGGCTCTTTCTGAGTGGGCAGCGACTCAATTTTCCTTGACTGTTTATGAGTCCACAGGGGCTGTGTGGGATGACGAATCCATTGCCTCACCGTGGAAAGCGGTTTCGTGGGCCTTTCGAGTGCGGCAACTCGTTTTCCTTGACTGTTTATGAGTCCACAGGGGCCGTGTGGCCGACGAATCCATTCGTCACCTGTGAAAGCAGTTTCTGGGGCTCTTTCTGAGTGGGCAGCGACTCAGTTTTCCTTGATCGTTTATGAGTCCACAGTGGGCCGTGTGGGACGAATCCATTCCTCACCCGTGAAAGCAAGGCCAGGGGCTCTTTTCGAGTGGGAACGACTCGGTTTCCTTGACCGTTTATGAGTCCACAATGGCGTGTGGGCTGACTGAATCCATTCGTCACCCGTGAAAGCGGTCTCAGGGGCTCTTTCTGAGTGGGTAGCGACCGTTTTCCTTGATCGCTTACGAGTCCATAGTGCCGTGTGGGCCGACGAATCCATTCGTCACCTGTGAAAGCGAGGTTGGGGCTCCTTCTCGAGTGGGCAGCGACTCAGTTTTCCTTGATTGTTTATGAGTCCACAGGGGCCGTGTGGGATGACGAATCCATTCGTAACCTGTGAAAAAGCTTCGGGGGCTCTTTCGAGCCTGGGCAGCGACTCAGTTTTCCTTGACCGTTTATGAGTCCAAGGGGCAAGTGTGGCTGACGAATCCATGGCCACCAATGAAAGCCGTTCGGGGCTCCTTTCTGAGTGGGCAGCGACTCAGTTTTCCTTGACTGTTTATGAGTCAACAGGGATTGTGTGGCTGACGAATCCATTCGTCACCTATGAAAGCAGTTTCGGGGGCTATTTCTTAGTGGGCAGCGACTCAGTTTTCCTTGACTGTTTATGAGTCAACAGGGGATGTGTGGGCTGACGAATCCATTCCTCACCTGTGAAAGCAGTTTTAGGGGCTCTTTCTGAGTGGGCAGCGACTCAATTTTCCTTGACTATTTCGAGTCCACGGGCTTGTGTGGCTGACGAATCCATTCGTCACCGTGAAAGTCGGGGGCTCTTTCCCGAGCAGGGACTCAGTTTCCTTGACTCGTTTATGAGTCCACAAGGGCGGGCTGACGAATCCATTCGTCACATTAGAAAGCCAGTCTGGGGCTCTTTCCCGAGCACAACCCACTTTCTCTTTATGAGTCCACCAAGGGCCGCGTGGGCTGACGAATCCATTCGTCACCTGTGGAAGGAAAGTTTGAGCTGCCTTTCTAGCTGGGCATCGACTCACTTTTCCTTGACTGTTTGTGAGTCCACAGGGGCCGTGTGGGATGATGAATCCATGGGTCAACCCGGAAACAATTTCGGTGATGATTTCGAGTGGGAGAGACTGAGTTTTTCTTGACTTTGTTTCTGAGTCAACAGTGGGGTAATATGGGTACGAGGATTCCATGCGTCATCTGTGAAAGTAGTTTCGGTGGCTATTTTCGAGTGGGCATCGACTCACTTTTCTTTGACCGTTTATGAGTCAACAGGGCGGTGTGGGGGTTGACGAATCCATTGGTCAGCTCTGGAAAGCAGCTTCGGGGTTATTTCTAAGTGGGAGCGACTAGTTTCCTTGACTGTTTATGGGTCAAGAGTGGTTGTGTGGGATGACGAATCCATTCGTCACCTGTGAAAAGGGGGTGGGGGCATTTCTTAGCCGCCGCGACGGGCTCTCCGACTCGTTTATGAGACAGGGGCCGGGTGGCCACGACCCTGGGCCCCCAGAAAGGGGTCCGGGGGCTCTCTCGAGTGGGCAGCACTCGCTTTTCTTGATCTATTGATGAGCCCAAACAGGACTCCATGGGATGACGAATCCATTCGTCACCTGTAAAACCGGTTCGGGGGGCTATTTCGAGTGGGCAGCGACTCAGTTTTCCTTGACCGTTTCTGAGTCAACAGGGGCTCCGTGGGCTGACGAATCCATTCGTCTCCTCTGAAAGCAGTTTCGGGGCCTATTTCGAGTGGGAACGACTCAGTTTTTCTTGACCGTTTTCGAGTAAAGAGTGGTTGTGTGCGACGACGAATCCATTCGTCACCTTTGAAAACAGTTTCGTGACTATTTCCTAGTGGGCATCGACTCACTTTTCCTTGACCGCTTATGAGTCAACATATGTGGTGGGCCGACGAATCCATAAGTGAGTCTTGAAACAAGTTCGGTGTTGATTTCGAGTGGGAGCGACTCAGCTCTTCTTGATCAATATCGGTAAAGAGTGGTTGTGTGCGTCGAGGATTCCATGCGTTACCTTTGAAAGTAGTTTCGGTGGGTATTCTCTGAGTGGGTAGCGACTGCATTTTGCTTGACCGTTTACGAGTCAACAATGGGAATTGGTGGCCGATGAATCCATTCGTCACCTACGGAGCGAGGGCTGGGGCTATTTCTTTATGTGGCAATGACTCACTTCTCCTCTTGACCGTTTAGCTCACTAAACTGTGGTCGTGTGCGCTGTCAAATCCATGCGTCACCTTTGAAAACCCTTCCGGGGTGGCAATTTCTGAATAGGCAGATAGTTTCCTTGACCAAGCTTACGAGTCACAACAAAAAGTGTGGCCGTCGAACTACATGGGGCCACCTTTGAAAGTAGTTTCGGGGGCTATTTCTTAGTGGGAAGCGACTCAGCTTTCCTTGACTGTTTATCGGGAACCTGTGGGCCGGGGGGGGGGGGGGGGGGGGGGGGGGGGGGGGGGGTGGTGGCTAATTCTGAGTGGGCAACGACTTCGGTTTCCTTGACTGTTTACTCTACTGAACTGGGCAAGGTGGCCGATGAATCCATGCGTTACCTTCCGTGGAAAGCAGCTTCGGGGTTAATTTCGAGTGGGTAAGACTGGGTTTGTTCTGGGGGGCTTATGAGTCATCAGTGGGCTGTGTGTGGCTATCGAATCCATTCGCTGCCTTCGGGTGCAGCGGGGCGTTTTCTAGTGGGCAAACAGATTTCACAAATTTTCCTTTGACTCAAGCATCGGGCCAAGTTGGGCCGTGTGGGTTGTCGAATCCATTCGCTGGGGGCCTTTTGAAAGCAAGCTTCGGGGGCTACTTCCCAGTGGGCAGCGATCAGCCTTTTCCTTAACCGTTTTTATCGTCAACTGGGTCAGAAAGGGGTTTAGGGGCCGAATTTCATTCGTCACTTTGAAAGTAGCTTGGGGCTATTTTCCGAGTGGGCAGCGCTCAATTTCCTTTGATCGTTTTATCGCCTCAACAGGGCTGTGTGGTCAAGCGAATCCATTCGTCACCTTTGAGTAGTTTCGGGGCTATTTCTTAGTGGAAGATCGCCTTTTCCTGACTCGCATTCGCCAACAGGGCCGGTGGCTATTTCGAGTGGGCAACGACTTCGGTTTCCTTTGACCGTTTATCGCCAACCGGGGCGGGGGCGGTGTGGGCTGATGAATCCATGCGTACCCTCGTGGAAAGCAAGCCGGGGGCTATTTCCGGGAGGTGGGTAGCGACTCAGTTTCCTTTTCTCTCGTTTATGAGTCAACAGGGCCGTGTGAGCTATCGAATCCAT
>JAGMVL010000361.1:0-18543 GCA_019202695.1 Populus x sibirica
TTCGAGTGGTTGCGACTCGGTTTTCTTCTTTGTTTCGAGTAAAGAGTGGTTGTGTGTCTTTGAGGATTCCATGCGTCATCTTTGAAATTAGTATCGGTGACAATTTACGTGTGGGCATCGACTCACTTTTCCTTGGCCGTTTATGAGTCCACAGGGGCTGTGTGCGCTGACGAATCCATGAGTGAGCTCTCGAAACAAGTTCGGTGTTGATTTCGAGTGGGAGCGGTCGGTTTTTCTTGGCTGTTTGAGTAAAGAGTGGTTGTGTGCGGCGAGGATTCCATGCGTCATCTTTGAAAATAGTTTTGGTGAGAATTTCTGTGTGGGCAGCGACTCAGTTTTCCTTGACCGTTTCTGAGTCAACAGGGTTTGTGTCTTGCGCGAATCCATGGGTGAGCTCTCGAAACAACTTCGGTGTTGATTTGTGAGTGGGAGCGACTCAGTTTTTCTTGACTGTTTCTGAGTAAAGAGTGGTTGTGTGCGCTGAGGTTTCCATGCGTCATCTTTGAAAATAGTTTCGGTGAGAATTTCTGTGTGGGCATCGACTCACTTTTCCTTGACCGTTTATGAGTCCAACGGGGGATGTGGGGGGACGAATCCATGCGTCTCCTCTCGAAGCAAGTTCGGGTGTTGATTTGTGAATAGGCGGGGACTCAATTTTTCTTGACATTTTTGAGTAAAGAGTGGTTGTGTGGCTTTGAGGATTCCATGCGTCATCTTTGAAAATAGTTTCGAGGTGACAATTTACGTGGGCATCGACTCACTTTTCCTTGACCGTTTATGAGTCAGCGAGAATTGTGTGCGGGCGAATCCATGGGTGAGCTCTCGAAACAAGTTCGGTGTTGATTTTGAGTGGGTGCGACTCGGTTTTTTCTTGGACATTTTACGAGTAAAGAGTGGTTGTGTGCGCTGAGGATTCCATGCGTCATCTTTGAAAATAGTTTCGGTGAGAATTTACGTGTGGGCATCGACTCACTTTTCCTTGAACGTTTATGAGTCCACAGGGGCTGTGTGCGCGGACGAATCCATGCGTGAGCTCTCGAAACAAGTTCGGTGTTGATTTCTGAGTGGTTGCGACTCAGTTTTTCTTTACTGTTTCGTTTCCCGAGTAAAGAGTGGTTGTGTGTCTTTGAGGATTCCATGCGTCATCTTTGAAAATAGTATCGGTGACAATTTACGTGTGGGCATCGACTCACTTTTCCTTGACCGTTTATGAGTCCACGGGGGTCGTGATGACGAATCCATGAGTGAGCTCTCGAAACAAGTTCGGTGTTGATTTCTGAGTGGGAGCGATTCAGTTTTTCTTGACTGTTTCAGAGTAAAGAGTGGTTGTGTGCGCTGAGGATTCCATGCGTCGCCTTTGAAATTAGTTTTGGTGAGAATTTATGTGTGGGCATCGACTCAATTTTCCCTGACCGTTTATGAGTCAACAGGGGCTGTGTGCGCTGACGAATCCATGGGTGAGCTCTCGAAACAAGTTCGGTGTTGATTTGTGAGTGGGAGCGACTCAGTTTTTCTTGACTGTTTCTGAGTAAAGAGTGGTTGTGTGTGCTTAGGATTCCATGCGTCACCTTTGAAAATAGTTTCGGTGAGAATTTACGTGTGGGCATCGACTCACTTTTCCTTGAACGTTTATGAGTCCACGGGGGGGATGTGTGCGGACGAATCCATGCGTGAGCTCTCGAAACAAGTTCGGTGTTGATTTGGAGTGGGTGCGACTCGGTTTTCTTACTGTTTTCGAGTAAAGAGTGGTTGTGTGCTTTGAGGATTCCATGCGTCATCTTTGAAAATAGTTTCGGTGACAATTTACGTGGGCATCGACTCACTTTTCCTTGACCGTTTATGAGTCAACAGGGGTTGTGTGCGTGGGACGAATCCATGGGTGAGCTCTCGAAACAACTTCGGTGTTGATTTGTAAGTGGGAGCGACTCAGTTTTTTCTTTCTTTGTTTCGAGTAAAGAGTGGTTGTGTGTGGCGAGGATTCCATGCGTCACCTTTGAAAATAGTTTCGGTGAGAATTTCTGTGTGGCCATCGACTCACTTTTCCTTGACCGTTTATGAGTCAACAGGGGCTGTGTGCGCTGACGAATCCATGGGTGAGCTCTCGAAACAAGTTCGGTGTTGATTTCGAGTGGGGCGACTCGGTTTTTTCTTGTTTTGTTTGAGTAAAGAGTGGTTGTGTCGGCGGGATTACATGCGTCACCTTTGAAAATAGTTTCGGTGAGAATTTACGTGTGGGCATCGACTCACTTTTCCTTGACCGTTTATGAGTCAACGGAATTTTGTGTGCGGTGACGAATCCATGGGTGAGCTCTCGAAACAATTTTGGTGTTGATTTGTGAGTGGGAGCGACTCGGTTTTTCTTGGTTATTTTTTGAGTAAAGAGTGGTTGTGTGCGCTTGAGGATTCCATGCGTCACCTTTGAAAATAGTTTCGGTGACAATTTACGTGTGGGCATTGACTCACTTTTTCCTTGACCGTTTATGAGTCAACGGGGGATTTGTGTCTTGTGCGTTGACGAATCCATGGGTGAGCTCTCGAAACAAGTTCGGTGTTGATTTGTGAGTGGGAGCGACTCGGTTTTTCTTGGATTGTTTTACGAGTAAAGAGTGGTTGTGTGTCTTGAGGATTCCATGCGTCATCTTTGAAAATAGTTTCGGTGACAATTTACTGTGTGGGCATCGACTCACTTTTCCTTTACCGTTTATGAGTCAACGGGGGGCGTGTGTGCGTTGCGCGAATCCATGGGTGAGCTCTCGAAACAAGTTCGGTGTTGATTTGTGAGTGGGAGCGACTCGGTTTTTCTTGATTTGTTTCGAGTAAAGAGTGGTTGTGTGCGGTGAGGATTCCATGCGTCATCTTTGAAAATAGTTTCGGTGAGAATTTTTGTGTGGGCATCGACTCACTTTTCCTTAACCGTTTATGAGTCAACAGGGGCTGTGTGCGCGGACGAATCCATGCGTGAGCTCTCGAAACAAGTTCGGTGTTGATTTTAGAGTGGGTGCGACTCGGTTTTCACTGTTTCACGAGTAAGTAGTGGTTGTGTTTGAGGATTCCATCGTCATCTTTGAAAATAGTTTTGGTGACAATTTACGTGTGGCGCATCGGCTCGCTTTTTGTGATTTATGAGTCAACGGGAGCAGGTGGGGCTGCCGAATCCATCGTCTCCTCTCGAAACAATTTCGGGGTTGATTTTGTGAGTGGGGGCGGCTCGGTTTTTCTTGGTTGTTTACGAGTAAAGAGTGGTTATGTGTGCGAGGATTCCATGCGTCACCTTTGAAAATGGTTTTGGTGAGCTATTTTGTGTGGGCGTCGACTCAGTTTTCCTTGAACGTTTATGAGTCAATGGGGGCTGTGTGGGCTACGAATCCATGGGTGAGCTCTCGAAACAACTTTCGGTGTTGATTTCGAGTGGGTGCGACTCGGTTTTTCTTAGCTGTTTTACGAGTAAAGAGTGGTTGTGTGCGTTGAGGATTCCATCGTCATCTTTGAAAATAGTTTCGGTGACAATTTGTGTGGGCATCGACTCACTTTTCCTTGGCCGTTTATAAGTCAACAAGGGTTGTGGGGTGGCGAATCCTTGGGTGAGCTCTCGAAACAATTTGGTGTTGATTTCGAGTGGGAGCGACTCGAGTTTCTCTTGATTTTACGAGTAAAGAGTGGTTGTGTGGCGAGGTTTCGATGTGTCATCTTTGAAAATAGTTTCGGTGAGAATTTCGTAGTGGGCATCGACTCAGTTTTCCTTGACCGTTTATCAGTCAACTGGGGCTGTGTGGGGGACGATCCATTCGTCACCTCCTCGAAACAAGTTCGGTGTTGTTTTGTGGAGGTGCGACTCAATTTTTCTTTGTTGTTTCGGAGTAAAGAGTGGTTGTGTGCGGCGAGGATTCCATGCGTCATCTTTGAAAATAGTTTCGGTGAGGAATTTATGTGGGCATCGACTCACTTTTCCTTGACCGTTTATGAGTCAACGGGAGCATGTGCGGCGGACGAATCCATGGGTGAGCTCTCGAAACAAGTTCGGTGTTGATTTCGGAGTGGGGGCGGCTCGGTTTTTCTTCTTGTTTTACGAGTAAAGAGTGGTTGTGTGCGTGCGAGGATTCCATGCGTCATCTTTGAAAATAGTTTTGGTGAGAATTTACGTGTGGGCGGCGACTCGGTTTTCCTTGGCCGTTTACGAGTCACGAGGGGCTCCGTGGGCTGACGAATCCATTCGTCTCCTCTGAAAGCAGTTTCGGGGTCTTTTTGTGAATGGGCAGTGACTCAATTTTCCTTGACTGTTTCGGAGTAAAGAGTGGTTGTGTGCGCTGAGGATTCCATGCGTCATCTTTGAAAATAGTTTCGGTGACAATTTCTATATGGGCGTCGACTCAGTTTTCCTTGCCCGTTTATTAGTCAACAATTTCTGTGTGGGCTGACGAATCCTTGGGTGAGCTCTCGAAACAATTTTGGTGTGGATTTCTAAGTGGGAGCGAATCAGTTTTTCTTGACTGTTTCTGAGTAAAGAGTGGTTGTGTGTCTTGAGGATTCCATGCGTCATCTTTGAAAATAGTTTCGGTGACAATTTATGTGTGGGCATCGACTCACTTTTCCTTGACCGTTTATGAGTCAACGAGGGCTGTGTGGGTTGGCGAATCCATGGGTGAGCTCTCGAAACAACTTCGGTGTTGATTTGTGAGTGGGAGCGACTCGATTTTTTCTTGACTGTTTCCAAGTAAAGAGTGGTTGTTTGCTTGAGGTTTCCATGCGTCATCTTTGAAAATAGTTTCGGTGAGAATTTCTGTGTGGGCATCGACTCACTTTTCCTTGACCGTTTATGAGTCAACAGGGGCTGTGTGCGCGGACGAATCCATGGGTGAGCTCTCGAAACAACTTCGGTGTTGATTTGTGAGTGGGGGCGACTCGGTTTTTCTTGATTGTTTCCGAGTAAAGAGTGGTTGTGTGCGCTGAGGTTTCCATGCGTCATCTTTGAAAATAGTTTCGGTGAGAATTTCTGTGTGGGCATCGACTCACTTTTCCTTGAACGTTTATGAGTCCACAGGGGCTGTGTGCGCGGACGAATCCATGCGTGAGCTCTCGAAACAAGTTCGGTGTTGATTTCTGAGTGGGGCGACTCGGTTTTTCTTGGCCGTTTACGAGTAAAGAGTGGTTGTGTGTGTTGAGGATTCCATGCGTCATCTTTGAAAATAGTTTCGGTGACAATTTACGTAGGCGGCGGCTCACTTTTCCTTGACCGTTTACGAGGGTCCGTGCGTGGGTGCCGAATCCATTCGTCTCCTCGAAGCGAGTTCGGGGCTTGTTTTGAGTGGGCGGCGACTCGATTTTTCTTGTATTTCCGAGTAAACGAGTGGTGTGCTCGTGCAAGCAACAAATCCAAGCGTCACCTCTGCAAGCAGTTTTGGGAGCTATTTTGTGTGGGCAGCGACTCAGTTTTCCTTGACCGTTTAGGAGAAAATAGGGGCTGTGTGGGCTAACAAATCCATCGGTGAGCTCTGGAAACACTTTCGGTGTTGATTTCTGAGTGCGAGCGACTCAGTTTTTCTTAACTGTTTCTTAGTAAAGAGTGGTTGTGTGCGTTGAGGATTCCATGCGTCATCTTTGAAAATAGTTTCGGTGACAATTTACGTGTAGGCGGCGACTCACTTTTCCTTGCCCGTTTATAAGTCAACGGGGGATTGTGGGTGCGGCGAATCCTTGGGTGAGCTCTCGAAACAATTTTGGTGTGGATTTCGAGTGGGGCGGCTCGAGTTTTTCTCTTGGCTGTTTTTACGAGTAAAGTGTGGTTGTGTGCGTTGAGGATTCGATGTGTCATCTTTGAAAATAGTTTCGGTGAGAATTTACGTGTGGGCATCGACTCGGTTTTCCTTGACCGTTTATGAGTCAACGGGGCTTGTGTGACGAATCCATTGGTGGCTCCTCGAAACGGATTTCGGTGTCTTTTTGTGAGTGGGAGCGTGACTCGAATTTTCCTTGATTGTTTCGGAGTAAAGAGTGGTTGTGTTGAGGATTCCATGCGTCACCTTTGAAAATAGTTTCGGTGAGAATTTCTTGTGTGGGCATCGACTCACTTTTCCTTGACCGTTTATGAGTCAACGGGAAATTTGTGCTGTTGGCGAATCCATGGGTGAGCTCTCGAAACAAGTTCGGTGTTGATTTCGAGTGGGAGCGACTCGGTTTTTCTTGACTGTTTACGAGTAAAGAGTGGTTGTGTGCGTGAGGATTCCATGCGTCATCTTTGAAAATAGTTTTGGTGAGAATTTACGTGTGGGCGGCGACTCCGGTTTTCCTTGACCGTTTCTGAGTCAACAGGGGCTCCGTGGGCTGACGAATCCATTCGTCTCCTCTGCGAAACGATTTCGGGGTCTTTTGTGAATGGGGGTGACTCAATTTTCCTTGACTGTTTCGGAGTAAATAGTGGTTATGTGCGATGAGGATTCCATGCGTCATCTTTGAAAATAGTTTCGGTGACAATTTCTGTATGGGCAGCGACTCAGTTTTCCTTTCCCGTTTATTAGTCAACAATTTCTGTGTGGGCTGACGAATCCTTGGGTGAGCTCTCGAAACAATTTTGGTGTGGATTTCTAAGTGGGAGCGACTCAGTTTTTCTTGACTGTTTCTGAGTAAAGAGTGGTTGTGTGTCTTTGAGGATTCCATGCGTCATCTTTGAAAATAGTTTCGGTGACAATTTGTGTGGGCATCGACTCACTTTTCCTTTGACCGTTTATGAGTCAACGGGGGCTGTGTGCGACGAATCCATGGGTGAGCTCTCGAAACAACTTCGGTGTTGATTTGTGAGTGGGAGCGACTCGGTTTTTTCTTGATCGTTTACGAGTAAAGTGGTGGTTGTGTGCGTTGAGGATTCCATCGTCATCTTTGAAAATAGTTTCGGTGAGAATTTCTGTGTGGGCATCGACTCACTTTTCCTTGGCCGTTTATGAGTCAACGAGGTTTGTGTCTTGTGAGCAGAATCCATGGGTGAGCTCTCGAAACAACTTCGGTGTTGATTTGCGAGTGGGAGCGACTCAGTTTTTTCTTGACTGTTTCGAGTAAAGAGTGGTTGTGTCTTGTGAGGATTCCATCGTCATCTTTGAAAATAGTTTCGGTGACAATTTACGTGTGGGCATCGACTCACTTTTCCTTGACCGTTTATGAGTCAACGAGGGGCGTGTGGGATGGCCGAATCCATTGGTCTCTCTCGAAACGGTTCGGGGTCTTTTTGAATGGGCGGTGACTCAATTTTTCCTTGACTTTTCGGAGTAAAGAGTGGTTGTGTGCGATGAGGATTCCATGCGTCATCTTTGAAAATAGTTTCGGTGACAATTTCTATGTGGGCATGACTCGGTTTTCCTTTCCGTTTATTAGTCAACGGAATTTATGTGGTGGCGAATCCTTGGGTGAGCTCTCGAAACAATTTTGGTGTTGATTTCTAAGTGGGAGCGACTCAGTTTTTTGCTTATTTTACGAGTAAAGAGTGGTTGTGTGTCTTTGAGGATTCCATCGTCATCTTTGAAAATAGTTTCGGTGACAATTTACGTGTGGGCATCGACTCACTTTTCCTTGACCGTTTATGAGTCAACGGGGGCTATGTCGGTTGCGAATCCATGGGTGAGCTCTCGAAACAACTTTCGGTGTTGATTTGTGAGTGGGAGCGACTCGGTTTTTCTTAACAGTTGTTTTGAGTAAAGAGTGGTTGTGTGCGTTGAGGATTCCATCGTCATCTTTGAAAATAGTTTCGGTGAGAATTTACAGTGTGGGCATCGACTCACTTTTCCTTGACCGTTTATGAGTCAACGGGGGTGTGTGTGCAGGTTGGCGAATCCATGGGTGAGCTCTCGAAACAATTTCGGTGTTGATTTGTGAGTGGGAGCGACTCGGTTTCTCTTGATTGTTTTACGAGTAAAGTGTGGTTGTGTGCGGTGAGGATTCCATGCGTCATCTTTGAAAATAGTTTCGGTGACAATTTACCTTGTGTGGGCATCGACTCACTTTTCCTTGACCGTTTATGAGTCAATACGGGGGCATGTGGCGCGAATCCATGGGTGAGCTCTGAAACAACCCTCGGTGTTGATTTCCGAGTGGGAGCGACTCGGTTTTTCTTGACTTTGTTTCGAGTAAAGAGTGGTTGTGTGTGTGTGAGGATTCCATGCGTCGTCTTTGAAAATAGTTTCGGTGACAATTTCCGTGTGGGCATCGACTCACTTTTCCTTGACCGTTTATGAGTCACGCGGGGGTTTGTGTGCGTTGGCGAATCCATGGGTGAGCTCTCGAAACAAGTTCGGTGTTGATTTACGAGTGGGGCGACTCGGTTTTTCTTGATCATTTGTTTACGAGTAAAGTGTGGTTGTGTGCGTTGAGGATTCCATGCGTCATCTTTGAAAATAGTTTGGTGACAATTTACGTGTGGGCATCGACTCACTTTTCCTTGACCGTTTATGAGTCACGGGAGGTTGTGTGTTGTGCGAATCCATGGGTGAGCTCTCGAAACAACTTCGGTGTTGATTTGGTGTGGGGGTGACTCGGTTTTTCTTGATTGTTTTGAGTAAAGAGTGGTTGTGGGCGGGTTTCCATGCGTCACCTTTGAAAATAGTTTCGGTGAGATTTTGTGGCCATCGGCTCACTTTTCCTTGGCGGTTTATGAGTCGCGGGGTGTGTGCGGACGAATCCATGGGTGAGCTCTCGAAACAAGTTCGGTGTTGATTTGTGAGTGGGGGCGACTCAGTTTTTTCTTGACGTTTTCGAGTAAAGAGTGGTTGTATGTCGAGGATTCCATGCGTCATCTTTGAAAATAGTTTCGGTGAGAATTTGTGTGGGCGGCGACTCGGTTTTCCTTGACCGTTTATGAGTCAACGGGGCTCTGTAGTGTGGTGCGAATCCATGGGTGACCTCTCGAAACAGGTTCGGGGTCTTGTTTGTGAATGGGGGTGACTCGAATTTTCCTTGGCTGTTTCGGAGTAAAGAGTGGTTGTGTGCGTTGAGGATTCCAGGCGTCATCTTTGAAAATAGTTTCGGTGATAATTTACGTGTGCAGCGACTCAGTTTTCCTTGCCCGTTTATAAGTCAACAGGGGCTGTGTGGGCTGACGAATCCTTGGGTGAGCTCTCGAAACAAGTTTGGTCTGGATTTCAAAGTGGGAGCGACTCAGTTTTTCTTTGGCTATTTACGAGTAAAGAGTGGTTGTGTGCGCTGAGGATTCCATGCGTCGCCTTTGAAAATAGTTTCGGTGAGAATTTATGTGTGGGCATCGACTCACTTTTCCTTGACCGTTTATGAGTCAACGAGTTTGTGTGCGGCGAATCCATGGGTGAGCTCTCGAAACAACTTCGGTGTTGATTTGTGTGTGGGGGCGACTCGGTTTTCTTAGCTTGTTTGAGTAAAGAGTGGTTGTGGGCGGCGAGGTTTCCATGCGTCACCTTTGAAAATAGTTTCGGTGAGAATTTTCGTGTGGGCATCGACTCACTTTTCCTTGAACGTTTATGAGTCCACGGGTTTGTGTGCACGACGAATCCATGGGTGAGCTCTCGAAACAACTTCGGTGTTGATTTGAGTGGGGCGACTCGGTTTCTCTTGGCTGTTTGAGTAAAGTGTGGTTGTGTCTTTGAGGATTCCATGCGTCATCTTTGAAAATAGTTTCGGTGACAATTTCTGTGTGGGCATCGACTCACTTTTCCTTGACCGTTTATGAGTCAACGGGAATTTGTGTGCGTTGTGAATCCATGGGTGAGCTCTCGAAACAAGTCCGGTGTTGATTTTCGAGTGGGAGCGACTCGGTTTTTCTTGAGCGTGTTTCGAGTAAAGAGTGGTTGTGTGCGCGAGGATTCCATGCGTCATCTTTGAAAATAGTTTCGGTGACAATTTACGTGTGGGCATCGACTCACTTTCCTTGACCGTTTATGAGTCAACGGGGGCTTGGTGGGATGGCGAATCCATGTCGTCTCCTCGAAGCGGTTTTCGGGGTCTTTTTGTGAATGGGCAGTGACTCAATTTTCCTTGAAACTTTTCGGAGTAAAGAGTGGTTGTGTGCGCTGAGGATTCCATGCGTCATCTTTGAAAATAGTTTCGGTGACAATTTCTATATGGGCGTCGACTCGGTTTTCCTTTCCGTTTATTAGTCAACAATTTCGTGTGGGGTGAATCCTTGGGTGAGCTCTCGAAACAATTTTGGTGTTGATTTCTAGAGTGGGAGCGAATCGGTTTTTCTTGGTGTTTACGAGTAAAGAGTGGTTGTGTGTCTTGAGGATTCCATGCGTCATCTTTGAAAATAGTTTCGGTGACAATTTACTGTGGGCATCGACTCACTTTTCCTTGACCCGTTTATGAGTCAACGAGGGGCTTTGTGGCTTTGACGAATCCATGGGTGAGCTCTCGAAACAACCGGTGTTGATTTGTGAGTGGGAGCGACTCGATTTTTCTTGACTGTTTTTCGAGTAAGAGTGGTTGTGTGCGGCGAGGATTCCATGCGTCACCTTTGAAAATAGTTTCGGTGAGAATTTACGTGGCCATCGACTCACTTTTCCTTGGCCGTTTATGAGTCAACGGTGGTTTGTGTGGTTGCGAATCCATGGGTGAGCTCTCGAAACAACTTCGGTGTTGATTTGTGAGTGGGGCATGACTCGGTTTCTCTTGTCTGTTTCGGAGTAAAGTGTGGTTGTGTGCGGCGAGGATTCCATGCGTCATCTTTGAAAATAGTTTCGGTGACAATTTACGTGTGGGCATCGACTCACTTTTCCTTGGGCGTTTATGAGTCAACGAGGGCATGTGTGTGACGAATCCATGGGTGAGCTCTCGAAACAACTTCGGTGTTGATTTCGAGTGGGAGCGACTCAAGGTTTTTCTTGGTTTTACGAGTAAAGAGTGGTTGTGTGCGGCGAGGATTCCATGCGTCGTCTTTGAAAATAGTTTCGGTGACAATTTACGTGTGGGCATCGACTCACTTTTCCTTGACCGTTTATGAGTCAACAGGGGGCTGTGTGCTTGGTGACGAATCCATGGGTGAGCTCTCGAAACAAGTTCGGTGTTGATTTCACGAGTGGGGGCGACTCGGTTTCTATTAAATGTTTTCGAGTAAAGTGTGGTTGTGTGCGGGGATTCCATGCGTCATCTTTGAAAATAGTTTCGGTGACAATTTACGTGTGGGCATCGACTCACTTTTCCTTGGCCGGTTTATGAGTCAACGAAAGTTTGTGTCCGGTGGCGAATCCATGGGAGAGCTCTCGAAACAACTTCGGTGTTGATTTCCGAGTGGGAGCGACTCGGTTTTTCTTGCATGTTACGAGTAAAGAGTGGTTGTGGCGGCGAGGATTCCATGCGTCATCTTTGAAAATGGTTTCGGTGACAATTTCGTGGGCATCGACTCACTTTTCCTTGGCCGTTTATGAGTCCAACGGGAGGCATGTGCGCGGCGAATCCATGGGTGAGCTCTCGAAACAACTTCGGTGTTGATTTAGAGTGGGGAGACTCGATTATTCTTGGCAGTTTTCGAGTAAAGAGTGGTTGTGTGCGTGAGGATTCCATGCGTCATCTTTGAAAATAGTTTGGGTGACAATTTACGTGTGGGCATCGGGCTCACTTTTCCTTGAATGGTTATGAGTCAACGAGGGCGTGTGTGTGTTGACGAATCCATGGGTGAGCTCTCGAAACAATCCGGTGTTGATTTTAAGAGTGGGAGCGACTCAGTTTTTCTTATTTGTTCGAGTAAAGCGTGGTTGTGTGCGGCGAGGATTCCATGCGTCATCTTTGAAAATAGTTTCGGTGAGAATTTACGTGTGGGCATCGACTCACTTTTCCTTGACCGTTTATGAGTCACAGAAGTCGTGTGGCGACGAATCCATGGGTGAGCTCTCGAAACAAGTTCGGTGTTGATTTCGAGTGGGAGCGACTCGGTTTTTCTTGACCGTTTACGAGTAAAGAAGTGGTTGTGTGGCGAGGATTCCATGCGTCATCGTTGAAAATAGTTTCGGTGACAATTTACGTAGGCGGACTCGGTTTTCCTTGACCGTTTCGAGTCACGGGGGCTGCGTGGTGCCGAATCCATCGTCTCCTTCGGCGAGAGCGGTTCGGGGGCTTTTGGTGAATGGGCGACCCAATTTTCCTCATTTACGAGTCACAGGGGCTGAGTGCAACAAATCCAGCGTCACCTGCGCAAGCGGTTTTGGGAGCTATTTTGTGTGGGCGTGACTCGGTTTTCCTTGGCCGTTTAGGAGAAAATAGGGGCCGTGTGGGCTAACAAATCCATCGGTGAGCTCGGAAACACTTTCGGTGTTGATTTCGAGTGCGGCGGCTCGGTTTTTTCTTAAGTTTTTCTTAGTAAAGAGTGGTTATATAGTTGAGGATTCCATGCATCATCTTTGAACATAGTTTCGGTGACAATTTACTAGTGGGCGTCGACTCAGTTTTCCTTGCCCGTTTATAAGTCAACAGGGGCTGTGTGGGCTGACGAATCCTTGGGTGAGCTCTCGAAACAATTTTGGTGTGGATTTCTGAGTGGGAGCGACTCAGTTTTTCTTAGGTTGTTTTTGAGTAAGGAGTGGTTGTGTCGTGTTGAGGATTCCATGCGTCATCTTTGAAAATAGTTTCGGTGACAATTTACGTGTGGGCATCGACTCACTTTTCCTTGACCGTTTATGAGTCAACGGGGGCTCGTGTGCGGCGACGAATCCATGGGTGAGCTCTCGAAACACCTTTGGTGTTGATTTGTGAGTGTGAGCGACTCGATTTTTCTTGAGCATTTTCGAGTAAAGTGGTTGTGTGCGGCTGAGGATTCCATGCGTCATCTTTGAAAATAGTTTCGGTGAGAATTTACGTATGGGCGTCGACTCGGTTTTCCTTGACCGTTTATGAGTCAACGGGAGTCTGTGTGGGCGGACGAATCCTTGGGTGAGCTCTCGAAACCAGTTTGGGGGGATTTTGCGAGTGGGGTGACTCGGTTTTTCTTGGGCATTTTTCGGAGTAAAGAGTGGTTGTGTCATGTTGAGGATTCCATGCGTCATCTTTGAAAATAGTTTGGTGACAATTTACGTATAGGCGGCGACTCGAGTTTTCCTTGCTCGTTTATAAGTCAACGGGGGCTGTGTGGGTGGCGAATCCTTGGGTGAGCTCTCGAAACAATTTTGGTGTGGATTTCTAAGTGGGGCGACTCGAGTTTTTCTTTTGTTTTCGAGTAAAGAGTGGTTGTGTGCTGTGAGGATTCCATGCGTCATCTTTGAAAATAGTTTCGGTGACAATTTACGTGTGGGCATCGACTCACTTTTCCTTGGCCGTTTATGAGTCAACGGAGGGCATGTGTGCGAGATCCATGGGTGAGCTCTCGAAACAAGTTCGGTGTGTTGATTTTGAGTGGGTGCGACTCGGTTTTTTCTTCTTGTTTCGAGTAAAGAGTGGTTGTGTGTCGTTGAGGATTCCATGCGTCATCTCTGAAAATTGTTTTGGTGACAATTTTTGTGTGGGCAGTGATTCAGTTTTCCTTGACCGTTTATGAGTCAACGGGGGGCGTGTGCGGGGACGAATCCATGGGTGAGCTCTCGAAACAACTTCGGTGTTGATTTGTGAGTGGGAGCGACTCGGTTTTTCTTATTTGTTTCGAGTAAAGAGTGGTTGTGTGCGGCGAGGATTCCATGCGTCATCTTTGAAAATAGTTTCGGTGAGAATTTACGTGTGGGCGGCGGCTCGGTATTCCTTGACCGTTTCCGAGTCACGGGGGCTCGTGGTGGCGAATCCATTCGTCTCCTCTGAAAGCAGTTTCGGGGGCTTTTTGTGAATGGGCAGTGACTCAATTTTCCTTGACTGTTTCGGAGTAAAGAGTGGTTGTGTGCGCTGAGGATTCCATGCGTCATCTTTGAAAATAGTTTCGGTGACAATTTCCGTGTGGGCGGGACTCGGTTTTCCTTGCCCGTTTATAAGTCAACGGGGAAGTTTGTGTGGGGGACGAATCCTTGGGTGAGCTCTCGAAACAATTTTGGTGTGGATTTCTAAGTGGGGCGACTCGGTTTTTCTTGGATTTCTTGAGTAAAGAGTGGTTGTGTGTCTTTGAGGATTCCATGCGTCATCTTTGAAAATAGTTTCGGTGACAATTTACCGTGTGGGCATCGACTCACTTTTCCTTGGCCAGTTTATGAGTAACAGGGGGGGCATGTGTGTCTGTTTGACGAATCCATGGGTGAGCTCTCGAAACAAGTTCGGTGTTGATTTGTGAGTGGGGCGACTCGGTTTTTTCTTGGCTGTTTCGAGTAAAGAGTGGTTGTGTGTATTTGAGGATTCCATGCGTCATCTTTGAAAATAGTTTCGGTGAGAATTTACTATGTGGGCATCGACTCACTTTTCCTTGACCGTTTATGAGTCAACGGGGGGTGTGCGCGGACGAATCCATGCGTGAGCTCTCGAAACAAGTTCGGTGTTGATTTGTGAGTGGGTGCGACTCGGTTTTTTCTTGGCTATGTTTTCGAGTAAAGAGTGGTTGTGTGCGCTGAGGATTCCATGCGTCATCTTTGAAAATAGTTTCGGTGAGAATTTCTGTGTGGGCATCGACTCACTTTTCCTTGACCGTTTATGAGTCAACAGGTTGTGTGCGTGGCGAATCCATGGGTGAGCTCTCGAAACAAGTCCGGTGTTGATTTGTGAGTGGGGCGACTCGGTTTTTCTTGAGCATTTACGAGTAAAGAGTGGTTGTGTGCGCTTAGTGAGGATTCCATGCGTCATCTTTGAAAATAGTTTCGGTGAGAATTTCTGTGTGGCCATCGACTCACTTTTCCTTGGCCGTTTATGAGTCCACAGGGGCTGTGTGCGCTGACGAATCCATGAGTGAGCTCTCGAAACAAGTTCGGTGTTGATTTCTGAGTGGGAGCGATTCAGTTTTTCTTGACTTTTTGAGTAAAGAGTGGTTGTGTGGGTTGAGGATTCCATGCGTCATCTTTGAAAATAGTTTGGTGAGAATTTACGTTGGCATCGACTCACTTTTTCCTTGACCATTTACGAGTCCACGGGGCTCTGCGTGGTTGACGAATCCATTCGTCTCCATCGAAGCGGTTTCGGGGCTTTTTGTGAATGGGCAGCGACCCAATTTTCCTTGACTGTTTCTGAGTCAACAGGGGCTCTGTGCAAGCAACAAATCCAAGCGTCACCTCTGCAAGCAGTTTTGGGAGCTATTTTGTGTGGGCAGCGACTCAGTTTTCCTTGACCGTTTATGGAGAAAATAGGGGGGGTGGGTGACGAATCCATGGGTGAGCTCTGGAAACACTTTCGGTGTTGATTTTTGAGTGCGAGCGACTCAGTTTTTCTTAACTATTTCTGAGTAAAGAGTGGTTGTGTGCGTTGAGGATTCCATGCGTCATCTTTGAAAATAGTTTCGGTGACAATTTCTGTATGGGCAGCGACTCAGTTTTCCTTGCCCGTTTATAAGTCAACGGGGTTGTTCGTGTGGCGGACGAATCCTTGGGTGAGCTCTCGAAACAATTTTGGTGTGGATTTCGAGTGGGGCGACTTAGTTTTTCTTGGTGTTTTCGAGTAAAGAGTGGTTGTGTGGGCGGATTTGAGGATTCCATGCGTCATCTTTGAAAATAGTTTCGGTGAGAATTTACGTATGGGCATCGACTCACTTTTCCTTGACCGTTTATGAGTCAGCGGGGCTGTGTGCGTGAGCGAATCCATGGGTGAGCTCTCGAAACAAGTTCGGTGTTGATTTCTGAGTGGGTGCGACTCGAGTTTTTCTCTTCTTGTTTTCGAGTAAAAGTGTGGTTTGTGTCTATTGTGAGGGATTCCATGCGTCATCTTTGAAAATAGTTTCGGTGACAATTTCTGTGTGGGCAGCGACTCAGTTTTCCTTGACCGTTTCTGAGTCATCGGGGGCTGAGTCTAGTGGTGACGAATCCATGGGTCTCCTCTGAAACGGTTTCGGGGGGTTTTTGTGAATGGGGCGGTGACTCAATTTTCCTTAGCTGTTTCGGAGTAAAGAGTGGTTGTGTGCGGCGAGGATTCCATCGTCATCTTTGAAAATAGTTTCGGTGACAATTTACATATGGGCATCGACTCACTTTTCCTTGACCGTTTATGAGTCAGGGGGTATGTGTGCGCGGACGAATCCATGGGTGAGCTCTCGAAACAACTTCGGTGTTGATTTGTGAGTGGGAGCGGCTCAGTTTTTTTAGTTATTTCTTCCTAAGTAAGAGTGGTTGTGTCTTGAGGATTCCATGCGTCATCTTTGAAAATAGTTTCGGTGACAATTTGTGTGGGCATCGACTCACTTTTCCTTGGCCGTTTATGAGTCAACGAGGGGCTGTGTGCGCGGCAGCGAATCCATGGGTGAGCTCTCGAAACAAGTTCGGTGTTGATTTGTGAGTGGGGGCGACTCGGTTTTTCTTTCTTATTTACGAGTAAAGAGTGGTTGTGTGCTGTGGATTCCATCGTCATCTTTGAAAATAGTTTCGGTGACAATTTCGTGGGCATCGACTCACTTTTCCTTGACTCGTTTATGAGTCAACGCGAAATGTGTGTTGGCGAATCCATGCGTGAGCTCTCGAAACAAGTTCGGTGTTGATTTGTGAGTGGGGGCGACTCGAGTTTTCTTGCTGTTTTCGAGTAAAGAGTGGTTGTGTGCAGAGGATTCCATGCGTCATCTTTGAAAATAGTTTTGGTGAGAATTTTGTGTGGGCATCGACTCAGTTTTCCTTGCCCGTTTATGAGTCAACGAGAACTTTGTGTGCGCGAATCCATGGGTGAGCTCTCGAAACAATTTCGGTGTTGATTTGAAGTGAAGCGGTGACTCATTTTTTCTTGGACATTGTTTTCGAGTAAGAGTGGTTGTGTCTTAGTTGAGGATTCCATCGTCATCTTTGAAAATAGTTTCGGTGAGCAATTTACGTGTGGGGCGTCGACTCAGTTTTCCTTGCCGTTTATGAGTCAGCGGGGGTGTTGTGACGAATCCATGGGTGGGCTCTGGAAACAATTTCGGTGTTGATTTACGAATGTGGGGCGACTCGAGTTTTTCTTACCTATTTACGAGTAAAAGTGGTTGTGTGCATTGAGGATTCCATCGTCATCTTTGGAAATAGTTTTCGGTGGGGAATTATGTAGGATGGCGGCTCAGTTTTCCTTGACCATTTATGAGTCAGTCAACAGGTCGTGATGGGCGGACGAATCCGTGGGTGGGCTCTGGGGAAACAAGTTCGGTGTGGATTTGCCGAGTGGGTTGCGACTCGATTTTTCTTGGTGTTTACGAGTAAAGAGTGGTTGTGTGGGCGGCAGGATTCCATGCGTCATCTTTGAAAATAGTTTCGGTGACTATTTACGTGTGGGCATCGACTCGATTTTCCTTGAACGTTTATGAGTCAACAGAGCTAGTGTGGGCGAATCCATCAGGTGAGCTCGAAACAACTTCGGTGTTGATTTCGAGTGGTGGCGGCTCGGTTTTCTTGACTATTTAAGAGTAAAGAGTGGTTGTGTCTTTGAGGATTCCATGCGTCATCTTTGAAAATAGTTTCGGTGACAATTTACGTGGAGCATCGACTCGATTTTCCTTGCCCGTTTATGAGTCACGGGCGTAGGTGTGACGAGATCCTTGAGTGAGCTCTCGAAACAATTTAGGTGTGGATTTTGTGTGGGGACGACTCATTTTTCTTGGCTAGTTTCGAGTAAAGAAGTGGTTGTGTGGGCTTATTAGAGATTCCATGCGTCATCTTTGAAATTAGTTTTGGTGAGAATTTACGTGGGCATGGACTCCCTTTTCCTTGACCGTTTATGAGTCAACGCAGAAATTTGTGTGTTGGCTGATGAATCCATGGGTGAGCTCTCGAAACAACCGGTGTTGATTTGTGAGTGGGAGGAGGCTCGGTTTCTCTTGGCTGTTTGAGTAAAGTGTGGTTGTATGCGGTCTTAGGATTCCATGCGTCACCTTTGAAAATAGTTTGAGTGACAATTTTATGTGAGCATCGACTCACTTTTCCTTGAGCCGTTTACGAGTCAGTTAGGGGCTCAGTGAGGCGTGAATCCATTCGTCTCCTCACAAAGCTTGATTTTGGGGTCTTTTGTGAATGGGCGGTGACTCAATTTTCCTTGGTTGTTTCGGAGTAGATGGTTGGTAGTGCGGCGGATTCCATGCGTCATCTTTGAAAATAGTTTTCGGTGACAATTTAAGTATAGGCGACTCACTTTTCCTTGACGTTTAGTAAAGGTCCAGCGAAATTTGTACGTCTTGTTGTGTAGTCCATGGGTGAGCTCTCGAAACAACTTGGGTGTTGATTTGTGAGTGGGAGCGACTCAGTTTTTCTTGGTAATTTACGAGTAAAGAGTGGTTGTGTGTCTTTTGAGGATTCCATCGTCATCTTTGAAAATAGTTTCGGTGACAATTTGCATTGGCAGGCTTAGAAGCTTTCACTTTTCCTTTACCGTTTATGTAGTCGACGAAATTTGTGTGCGGCGACGAATCCATGGGTGAGCTCTCGAAACAACCCCGTTGTTGATTTGTGAGTGGGACGACTCAGTTCTCTTGGCGATTTAAGAGTAAGAGAGTGGTTGTGTGGCGGGGATTCCATGCGTCACCTTTGAAAATAGTTTAGGTGA
>JAGMVL010001242.1:0-39575 GCA_019202695.1 Populus x sibirica
GTGTCATCTTTGAAAATAGTTTGGGTGACAATTTACGTAGCGGGCATCGACTCACTTTTCATTGAATGGTTATGAGTCAAATGGAAAGTGTGCAATGTCTTTGTGAATCCATGCCTTTAATCTCTCGGAAACAATTTCGGTGTTGGTTTACGAGGTGGGGGGGCTCGGTTTTTCTTGGCTTGTTTACGAGTAAATAGTGGTTGTGTCTGTTTAGGATTTCATGCGTCATCTTTGAAAATAGTTTGGGTCACAATTTGTATGTGGGGCATCGGCTCACTTTTCCTTGGCCGTTTATGAGTCCAACGGTGATGTCAAGTGACGAATCCATGGGTGAGCTATGGAAACAATTTCGGTGTTGATTTACGAGTGGGAGCGACTCAGTTTTTCTTGGCCTTTTCGAGTGAAGAGTGGTTGTGTGTATTTGAGGATTCCATGCGTCATCTTTGAAAATAGTTTTAGGTCACAATTTACATGCGGGCATCGACTCACTTTTTCCTTGGCCGTTTATGAGTCAACGCGAGGGCATGTGATGTTTGTGAATCCATGGGTGAGCTTGGAAACAATTTCGGTGTTGATTTACAGTGGGAGCGACTAAGTTTTTTTCTTGATTTTTTACGAGTAAAGAGTGGTTGTGTGTTGAGGATTCCATGCGTCATCTTTGAAAATAGTTTTAGGTCACAATTTACGTTTGGGCATCGACTCACTTTTCCTTGGCCGTTTATGAGTCAACAGGGTTCGTGTCGGTGACGAATCCATGGGTGAGCTCGGAAACAATTTCGGTGTTGATTTCAAGTGGGAGCGACTCGGTTTTCTTGAATGTTTCTGAGTAAAGAGTGGTTGTGTGCGTTGAGGATTCCATCGTCATCTTTGAAAATAGTTTGGGTCACAATTTACGTTAGGGCATCGACTCACTTTTCCTTGACCGTTTATAAGTCAACGAGGCCGTGTCGGTGTGAATCCATGGGTGAGCTCTCGAAACAATTTCGGTGTTGATTTACAGTGGGAGCGACTCCAGTTTTTCTTTATTTGTTTCCGAGTAAGAGTGGTTGTGTGCTTGTTGAGGATTCCATGTGTCATCTTTGAAAATAGTTTAGGTGACAATTTTTGTGTGGGCATCGGCTCACTTTTCCTTGACCGTTTATGAGTCAAAGGGGAGTGTCTGGTTGACGAATCCATGGGTGAGCTCTGGAAACAATTTCGGTGTTGATTTACGAGTGGGAGGGGCTCGAGTTTTTTCTTAGTTGTTTACGAGTAAAGAGTGGTTGTGTGCGTTGAGGATTCCATCGTCATCTTTGAAAATAGTTTCGGTGACAATTTTTGTGGTGGGCATCGACTCACTTTTCCTTGACCGTTTATGAGTCAGCTAAATAGGGCGGTGTCAGAGGGGGCATTTTTCGATAGGGGGTGTGGCGAGTCCATGGGTGAGCTCTCGAAACAATTTGGGTGTTGATTTCGAGGTGGGAGCGACTCAGTTTTTCTTGAGCTGTTTTCCGAGTAAAGAGTGGTTGTGTGCTTAATTGAGGATTCCATGCGTCATCTTTGAAAATAGTTTTAGGTCACAATTTACGTGTGGGCATGACTCACTTTTCCTTGAGCGTTTATGAGTCAAAGGGGGCTATGTTGGTGCGAATCCATGGGTGAGCTCTCGAAACAATTTCGGTGTTGATTTCGAGTGGGAGCGACTCGGTTTTCTTAGCTGTTTTCGAGTAAAGAGTGGTTGTGTGCGGTGAGGATTCCATGCGTCATCTTTGAAAATAGTTTCGGTCACAATTTACGTGTGGGCATGGACTCACTTTTCCTTGAAGGTTTATGAGTCAACGGGGGCGTGTCTTTTGACGAATCCATGGGTGAGCTCCGGAAACAATTTCGGTGTTGATTTACGAGTGGGAGGGACTCGGTTTTTCTTGATTTGTTTCGAGTAAAGAGTGGTTGTGTGCGTGAGGATTCCATCGTCATCTTTGAAAATAGTTTCGGTCACAATTTACGTAGGGCATCGACTCACTTTTCCTTGACCGTTTATGAGTCAACGGGGGCGATGTTGGCGGCGAATCCATGGGTGAGCTCGGAAACAATTTCGGTGTTGATTTCGAGTGGGGCGACTGAGTTTTTTCTTGGACTTGTTTCCGAGTAAAGAGTGGTTGTGTGCGTTGAGGATTCCATGCGTCATCTTTGAAAATAGTTTTAGGTCACAATTTACGTGCGGGCATCGACTCACTTTTCCTTGACCGTTTATGAGTCAACGGGGCGATGTGTGTGGCGAATCCATGGGTGAGCTACCGAAACAATTTCGGTGTTGATTTCGAGTGGGAGCGACTCGGTTTTTCTTGGGTTGTTTCGAGTAAAGAGTGGTTGTGTGTGTTGAGGATTCCATGCGTCATCTTTGAAAATAGTTTCGGTCACAATTTACGTGCGGGCATCGACTCACTTTTCCTTGACCGTTTATGAGTCAAGGGGCGGTGTCGGGTGACGAATCCATGGGTGAGCTCTGGAAACAATTTCGGTGTTGATTTACGAGTGGGAGGGACTCAGTTTTTTCTTGGGATTGTTTACGAGTAAAGAGTGGTTGTGTGCTGTTTGAGGATTCCATGCGTCATCTTTGAAAATAGTTTTAGGTCACAATTTACCGTGTGGGCATCGACTCACTTTTCCTTGGCCGTTTATGAGTCAACGGGCGGCGTTGTCTTGTTGACGAATCCATGGGTGAGCTCTCGAAACAATTTCGGTGTTGATTTACGAGTGGGAGCGACTACGTTTTTCTTATTGTTTCTGAGTAAAGAGTGGTTGTGTGCGTTGAGGATTCCATGTGTCATCTTTGAAAATAGTTTCGGTGACAATTTACGTGCGGGCATCGACTCACTTTTCCTTGACCGTTTATGAGTCAACGGGGTGTGTGTCTGTTGACGAATCCATGGGTGAGCTCTCGAAACAATTTCGGTGTTGATTTACGAGTGGGAGCGACTCAGTTTTTCTTGAGTTGTTTTCGAGTAAAGAGTGGTTGTGTGCGTTGAGGATTCCATGCGTCATCTTTGAAAATAGTTTCGGTCACAATTTATGTGCGGGCATCGACTCACTTTTCCTTGGCCGTTTATGAGTCAAGGGGGTAGTCTTGTGACGAATCCATGGGTGAGCTCTGGAAACAATTTCGGTGTTGATTTCGAGTGGGAGCGACTAAGTTTTTCTTATTTGTTTCTTAGTAAAGAGTGGTTGTGTGCATTGAGGATTCCATCGTCATCTTTGAAAATAGTTTAGGTCACAATTTACGTGTGGGCATGACTCACTTTTCCTTGGCCGTTTATGAGTCAACGGGGCGGTGTCGGTTGACGAATCCATGGGTGAGCTCTCGAAACAATTTCGGTGTTGATTTCGAGTGGGAGCGACTCAGTTTTTCTTAGTGTTTCGAGTAAAGAGTGGTTGTGTGCAGTTGAGGATTCCATGCGTCATCTTTGAAAATAGTTTCGGTGACAATTTTGTGTGGGCATCGACTCACTTTTCCTTGACCGTTTATGAGTCAACGGGGGGCGTGTCGTTGACGAATCCATGGGTGAGCTCTGGAAACAATTTCGGTGTTGATTTAACGAGTGGGAGCGACTCGGTTTTTCTTGGCATGTTTCGAGTAAAGAGTGGTTGTGTGCTGTTGAGGATTCCATGCGTCATCTTTGAAAATAGTTTCGGTCACAATTTACGTGTGGGCATCGACTCACTTTTCCTTGACCGTTTATGAGTCAAAAGGGGGTTGTCGTTGACGAATCCATGGGTGAGCTCTCGAAACAATTTCGGTGTTGATTTACGAGTGGGAGCGACTCAGTTTTCTTATTTGTTTTCGAGTAAAGAGTGGTTGTGTGCTGAGGATTCCATGCGTCATCTTTGAAAATAGTTTAGGTGACAATTTACGTGTGGGCATCGACTCACTTTTCCTTGACCGTTTATGAGTCAACGGGGGGCGTGTGTCGGTTGTGAATCCATGGGTGAGCTCTCGAAACAATTTCGGTGTTGATTTACGAGTGGGAGCGACTCCGGTTTTTCTTATTTGTTTCGAGTAAAGAGTGGTTGTGTGCTGTTG
Source organism: Populus x sibirica (assembly GCA_019202695.1). NCBI lineage: Eukaryota > Viridiplantae > Streptophyta > Magnoliopsida > Malpighiales > Salicaceae > Populus > Populus x sibirica. The sequence continues at coordinate 4,061 of JAGMVL010001242.1, forward strand.
AGGATTCCATGCGTCATCTTTGAAAATAGTTTTCGGTCACAATTTACGTGCGGGCATCGACTCGCTTTTCCTTGACCGTTTATGAGTCAAAGGGGCAGTGTGCGTGACGAATCCATGGGTGAGCTCTCGAAACAATTTCGGTGTTGATTTACGAGTGGGAGCGACTCGGTTTTCTTGAATTGTTTACGAGTAAAGAGTGGTTGTGTGCGTTGAGGATTCCATGCGTCATCTTTGAAAATAGTTTCGGTCACAATTTACGTAGTGGGCATCGACTCACTTTTCCTTGACCGTTTATGAGTCAACGGGGGGTGTCTGTTGACGAATCCATGGGTGAGCTCTCGAAACAATTTCGGTGTTGATTTTCGAGTGGGAGCGACTAAGTTTTTCTTGATTGTTTCGAGTAAAGAGTGGTTGTGTGCTTAGTTGAGGATTCCATGCGTCATCTTTGAAAATAGTTTCGGTGACAATTTACGTGTGGGCATCGACTCACTTTTCCTTGACCGTTTATGAGTCAACGGGGGCTGTGTGCTATTTGGCGAATCCATGGGTGAGCTCCGAAACAATTTCGGTGTTGATTTCGAGTGGGAGCGACTCGGTTTTTCTTGGCTGTTTTTCGAGTAAAGAGTGGTTGTGTGCGGTGAGGATTCCATGCGTCATCTTTGAAAATAGTTTCGGTCACAATTTACGTGTGGGCATCGACTCACTTTTCCTTGACCGTTTATGAGTCAACGAGGGGCGTGTGTGTGACGAATCCATGGGTGAGCTCTCGAAACAATTTCGGTGTTGATTTCGAGTGGGAGCGACTAGTTTTTCTTGGCATTGTTTACGAGTAAAGAGTGGTTGTGTGCTTGTGAGGATTCCATGCGTCATCTTTGAAAATAGTTTCGGTGACAATTTACGTGTGGGCATCGACTCACTTTTCCTTGACCGTTTATGAGTCAACGAGGGCGGTGTCGTTGACGAATCCATGGGTGAGCTCTCGAAACAATTTCGGTGTTGATTTACGAGTGGGAGCGACTCGGTTTTTCTTATTTGTTTTACGAGTAAAGAGTGGTTGTGTGCGCGAGGATTCCATGCGTCATCTTTGAAAATAGTTTCGGTCACAATTTACGTGTGGGCATCGACTCACTTTTCCTTGACCGTTTATGAGTCAACGAGGGCGGTGTCGGGTTGACGAATCCATGGGTGAGCTCTCGAAACAATTTCGGTGTTGATTTACGAGTGGGAGCGACTCTAAGTTTTTCTTATTTGTTTTACGAGTAAAGAGTGGTTGTGTGCGGCTGAGGATTCCATGCGTCATCTTTGAAAATAGTTTCGGTCACAATTTACGTGTGGGCATCGACTCACTTTTCCTTGACCGTTTATGAGTCAACGGGGGTGTGTGTTGCGCGAATCCATGGGTGAGCTCTCGAAACAATTTCGGTGTTGATTTCGAGTGGGAGCGACTAAGTTTTTCTTGATTTTTACGAGTAAAGAGTGGTTGTGTGCGTTGAGGATTCCATGTGTCATCTTTGAAAATAGTTTCGGTGACAATTTACGTGTGGGCATCGACTCACTTTTCCTTGACCGTTTATGAGTCAACGGGAGATTTGTGTGTTGCGAATCCATGGGTGAGCTCTCGAAACAATTTCGGTGTTGATTTACGAGTGGGGCGACTCGGTTTTTCTTGATTGTTTACGAGTAAAGAGTGGTTGTGTGCGTTGAGGATTCCATGCGTCATCTTTGAAAATAGTTTCGGTCACAATTTACGTGTGGGCATCGACTCACTTTTCCTTGACCGTTTATGAGTCAACGAGGGGCGGTGTCGGTGACGAATCCATGGGTGAGCTCTCGAAACAATTTCGGTGTTGATTTACGAGTGGGAGCGACTCGGTTTTTTCTTATTTGTTTCGAGTAAAGAGTGGTTGTGTGCGTTGAGGATTCCATGCGTCATCTTTGAAAATAGTTTCGGTCACAATTTACGTGTGGGCATCGACTCACTTTTCCTTGACCGTTTATGAGTCAACGGGGGTGTGTGTGTTGGCGAATCCATGGGTGAGCTCTCGAAACAATTTCGGTGTTGATTTCGAGTGGGAGCGACTCGGTTTTTCTTGACTGTTTCGAGTAAAGAGTGGTTGTGTGCGTGAGGATTCCATGCGTCATCTTTGAAAATAGTTTCGGTCACAATTTACGTGTGGGCATCGACTCACTTTTCCTTGACCGTTTATGAGTCAACGGGGGCGTGTGTCGGTTGACGAATCCATGGGTGAGCTCTCGAAACAATTTCGGTGTTGATTTCGAGTGGGAGCGACTCAGTTTTTCTTTATTTGTTTCGAGTAAAGAGTGGTTGTGTGCGGTGAGGATTCCATGCGTCATCTTTGAAAATAGTTTCGGTCACAATTTACGTGTGGGCATCGACTCACTTTTCCTTGACCGTTTATGAGTCAACGGGGGTGTGTGTGACGAATCCATGGGTGAGCTCTGGAAACAATTTCGGTGTTGATTTACGAGTGGGAGCGACTCGGTTTTTCTTATTTGTTTTTACGAGTAAAGAGTGGTTGTGTGCGTTGAGGATTCCATGCGTCATCTTTGAAAATAGTTTCGGTCACAATTTACGTGTGGGCATCGACTCACTTTTCCTTGACCGTTTATGAGTCAACGGGCGGTGTGTCGTTGACGAATCCATGGGTGAGCTCTGGAAACAATTTCGGTGTTGATTTACGAGTGGGAGCGACTCAGTTTTTCTTATTTGTTTTACGAGTAAAGAGTGGTTGTGTGCGTTGAGGATTCCATGCGTCATCTTTGAAAATAGTTTCGGTCACAATTTACGTGTGGGCATCGACTCACTTTTCCTTGACCGTTTATGAGTCAACGGGGGATTTGTGTCGTTGACGAATCCATGGGTGAGCTACGGAAACAATTTCGGTGTTGATTTCGAGTGGGAGCGACTAAGTTTTTCTTGATTGTTTTGAGTAAAGAGTGGTTGTGTGCGGTGAGGATTCCATGCGTCATCTTTGAAAATAGTTTCGGTCACAATTTACGTGTGGGCATCGACTCACTTTTCCTTGACCGTTTATGAGTCAACGGGGGCGTGTCGTGGTGACGAATCCATGGGTGAGCTCTCGAAACAATTTCGGTGTTGATTTCGAGTGGGAGCGACTCGTTTTTCTTGGCTGTTTACGAGTAAAGAGTGGTTGTGTGCGGCGAGGATTCCATGCGTCATCTTTGAAAATAGTTTCGGTCACAATTTACGTGTGGGCATCGACTCACTTTTCCTTGACCGTTTATGAGTCAACGGGGGTGTGTGTCTTGTCGAATCCATGGGTGAGCTCTCGAAACAATTTCGGTGTTGATTTACGAGTGGGAGCGACTCGGTTTTTCTTGATTTGTTTACGAGTAAAGAGTGGTTGTGTGCGTTGAGGATTCCATGCGTCATCTTTGAAAATAGTTTCGGTCACAATTTACGTGTGGGCATCGACTCACTTTTCCTTGACCGTTTATGAGTCAACGGGGCGGTGTGCGTTGCACGAATCCATGGGTGAGCTCTCGAAACAATTTCGGTGTTGATTTCGAGTGGGAGCGACTAAGTTTTCTTCTTGTTTTACGAGTAAAGAGTGGTTGTGTGCGTTGAGGATTCCATGCGTCATCTTTGAAAATAGTTTCGGTCACAATTTACGTGTGGGCATCGACTCACTTTTCCTTGACCGTTTATGAGTCAACGGGGGTGTGTCGGTTGACGAATCCATGGGTGAGCTCTCGAAACAATTTCGGTGTTGATTTCGAGTGGGAGCGACTAAGTTTTTCTTATTTGTTTCTGAGTAAAGAGTGGTTGTGTGCGTTGAGGATTCCATGCGTCATCTTTGAAAATAGTTTCGGTCACAATTTACGTGTGGGCATCGACTCACTTTTCCTTGACCGTTTATGAGTCAACGAGGGGGCGTGTGGTGACGAATCCATGGGTGAGCTCTCGAAACAATTTCGGTGTTGATTTCGAGTGGGAGCGACTCAGTTTTTCTTGATTTTTTACGAGTAAAGAGTGGTTGTGTCTTTGAGGATTCCATGCGTCATCTTTGAAAATAGTTTCGGTCACAATTTACGTGTGGGCATCGACTCACTTTTCCTTGACCGTTTATGAGTCAACGGGGCGTGTGTCGGTTGCGAATCCATGGGTGAGCTCTCGAAACAATTTCGGTGTTGATTTACGAGTGGGAGCGACTCGGTTTTTCTTGGCTTTTACGAGTAAAGAGTGGTTGTGTGCGTTGAGGATTCCATGCGTCATCTTTGAAAATAGTTTCGGTCACAATTTACGTGTGGGCATCGACTCACTTTTCCTTGACCGTTTATGAGTCAACGAGGGGCGGTGTGCGTTGACGAATCCATGGGTGAGCTCTGGAAACAATTTCGGTGTTGATTTCGAGTGGGGCGACTAAGTTTTTCTTGATTGTTTCGAGTAAAGAGTGGTTGTGTGTTTGAGGATTCCATGCGTCATCTTTGAAAATAGTTTCGGTGACAATTTACGTGTGGGCATCGACTCACTTTTCCTTGACCGTTTATGAGTCAACGAAGTGTGTCGGTGCGAATCCATGGGTGAGCTCTCGAAACAATTTCGGTGTTGATTTCGAGTGGGAGCGACTCAGTTTTTTCTTGATTGTTTTTACGAGTAAAGAGTGGTTGTGTGCGTTGAGGATTCCATGCGTCATCTTTGAAAATAGTTTCGGTCACAATTTACGTGTGGGCATCGACTCACTTTTCCTTGACCGTTTATGAGTCAACGAGGGCGGTGTCGGTTGACGAATCCATGGGTGAGCTCTGGAAACAATTTCGGTGTTGATTTACGAGTGGGAGCGACTCAGTTTTTCTTGGCTTTTTACGAGTAAAGAGTGGTTGTGTGCGTTGAGGATTCCATGCGTCATCTTTGAAAATAGTTTCGGTCACAATTTGTGTGGGCATCGACTCACTTTTCCTTGGCCGTTTATGAGTCAACGAGGGCGGTGTGTCTTGGTGGCGAATCCATGGGTGAGCTCTCGAAACAATTTCGGTGTTGATTTACGAGTGGGAGCGACTCGGTTTTTCTTGATTTGTTTACGAGTAAAGAGTGGTTGTGTGCGTTGAGGATTCCATGCGTCATCTTTGAAAATAGTTTCGGTCACAATTTACGTGTGGGCATCGACTCACTTTTCCTTGACCGTTTATGAGTCAACGGGGGTGTCTTGTTGACGAATCCATGGGTGAGCTCTCGAAACAATTTCGGTGTTGATTTGCGAGTGGGAGCGACTCGGTTTTTCTTATTTGTTTACGAGTAAAGAGTGGTTGTGTGCGTTGAGGATTCCATGCGTCATCTTTGAAAATAGTTTCGGTCACAATTTATTATGTGGGCATCGACTCACTTTTCCTTGACCGTTTATGAGTCAAGAGGGGTGTGTCGGTGACGAATCCATGGGTGAGCTCTCGAAACAATTTCGGTGTTGATTTCGAGTGGGAGCGACTCGAGTTTTTCTTGGCTTTTACGAGTAAAGAGTGGTTGTGTGCGGTTGAGGATTCCATGCGTCATCTTTGAAAATAGTTTCGGTGACAATTTACGTGTGGGCATCGACTCACTTTTCCTTGACCGTTTATGAGTCAACGGGGGCGTGTCGGTGACGAATCCATGGGTGAGCTCTCGAAACAATTTCGGTGTTGATTTCGAGTGGGAGCGACTCGGTTTTTCTTGCATTTTAGAGTAAAGAGTGGTTGTGTGCGGTGAGGATTCCATCGTCATCTTTGAAAATAGTTTCGGTCACAATTTACGTGTGGGCATCGACTCACTTTTCCTTGACCGTTTATGAGTCAACGGGGGTTGTGTGCGTGACGAATCCATGGGTGAGCTCTCGAAACAATTTCGGTGTTGATTTCGAGTGGGAGCGACTCGGTTTTTTCTTGATTTTTACGAGTAAAGAGTGGTTGTGTCGGTTGAGGATTCCATGCGTCATCTTTGAAAATAGTTTCGGTGACAATTTACGTGTGGGCATCGACTCACTTTTCCTTGGCCGTTTATGAGTCAACGAGGCGTGTGTCGTTGACGAATCCATGGGTGAGCTCTCGAAACAATTTCGGTGTTGATTTCGAGTGGGAGCGACTCGATTTTTTTCTTGACTGTTTTGAGTAAAGAGTGGTTGTGTTTTGAGGATTCCATGCGTCATCTTTGAAAATAGTTTCGGTGACAATTTACGTGTGGGCATCGACTCACTTTTCCTTGACCGTTTATGAGTCAACGGGGGTGTGTGGTTGACGAATCCATGGGTGAGCTCTCGGAAACAATTTCGGTGTTGATTTCGAGTGGGAGCGACTCGGTTTTTCTTGGGTGTTTACGAGTAAAGAGTGGTTGTGTGCGTTGAGGATTCCATGCGTCATCTTTGAAAATAGTTTCGGTGACAATTTACGTGTGGGCATCGACTCACTTTTCCTTGACCGTTTATGAGTCAACGGGGGTTGTGTGGTGACGAATCCATGGGTGAGCTCTCGAAACAATTTCGGTGTTGATTTGTGAGTGGGAGCGACTCGGTTTTTCTTGTTTTTGAGTAAAGAGTGGTTGTGTGTTGAGGATTCCATGCGTCATCTTTGAAAATAGTTTCGGTGACAATTTATGTGGGCATCGACTCAGTTTTCCTTGACCGTTTATGAGTCAACGGGGGATGTGTCGTTGACGAATCCATGGGTGAGCTCTCGAAACAATTTCGGTGTTGATTTCGAGTGGGAGCGACTCAGTTTTTCTTGGCTGTTTATGAGTAAAGAGTGGTTGTGTGCGTGAGGATTCCATGCGTCATCTTTGAAAATAGTTTCGGTGACAATTTACGTGTGGGCATCGACTCACTTTTCCTTGACCGTTTATGAGTCAACGGGGGCTGTGTGCGTCGAATCCATGGGTGAGCTCTGGAAACAATTTCGGTGTTGATTTACGAGTGGGCGGCGACTCAGTTTTTCTTGATTTTTTCGAGTAAAGAGTGGTTGTGTGCGTTGAGGATTCCATGCGTCATCTTTGAAAATAGTTTCGGTGACAATTTTGTGTGGGCATCGACTCACTTTTCCTTGACCGTTTATGAGTCAACGGGGGCATGTCGGTCGACGAATCCATGGGTGAGCTCTCGAAACAATTTCGGTGTTGATTTACGAGTGGGAGCGACTCAGTTTTTCTTGATTTGTTTTACGAGTAAAGAGTGGTTGTGTGTTGAGGATTCCATGCGTCATCTTTGAAAATAGTTTCGGTCACAATTTACGTGTGGGCATCGACTCACTTTTCCTTGACCGTTTATGAGTCAACGGGGTCTGTGTCGGTGACGAATCCATGGGTGAGCTCTGGAAACAATTTCGGTGTTGATTTACGAGTGGGAGCGACTCGGTTTTTCTTGATTGTTTTTCGAGTAAAGAGTGGTTGTGTGCGTTGAGGATTCCATGCGTCATCTTTGAAAATAGTTTCGGTCACAATTTACGTGTGGGCATCGACTCACTTTTCCTTGACCGTTTATGAGTCAACGGGGGGCTGTGTCGGTTGACGAATCCATGGGTGAGCTCTGGAAACAATTTCGGTGTTGATTTCGAGTGGGAGCGACTCAGTTTTTTCTTAGTTGTTTACGAGTAAAGAGTGGTTGTGTGCGGCGAGGATTCCATGCGTCATCTTTGAAAATAGTTTTCGGTCACAATTTACGTGTGGGCATCGACTCACTTTTCCTTGACCGTTTATGAGTCAACGAGGGGCTGTGTCGGGTTGACGAATCCATGGGTGAGCTCTGGAAACAATTTCGGTGTTGATTTCGAGTGGGAGCGACTCGGTTTTTCTTGATTGTTTTTACGAGTAAAGAGTGGTTGTGTGCGGTGAGGATTCCATGCGTCATCTTTGAAAATAGTTTCGGTCACAATTTACGTGTGGGCATCGACTCACTTTTCCTTGACCGTTTATGAGTCAACGGGGGTGTGTCGGTGACGAATCCATGGGTGAGCTCTGGAAACAATTTCGGTGTTGATTTCGAGTGGGAGCGACTCGTTTTTCTTGACTGTTTCTGAGTAAAGAGTGGTTGTGTGCGCTGAGGATTCCATGCGTCATCTTTGAAAATAGTTTTAGGTCACAATTTCTGTGCGGGCATCGACTCACTTTTCCTTGACCGTTTATGAGTCAACAGGGGTAGTGTCGGCTGACGAATCCATGGGTGAGCTCTTGGAAACAATTTCGGTGTTGATTTACGAGTGGGAGCGACTCGGTTTTTCTTGGCTTTTTCGAGTAAAGAGTGGTTGTGTGCGTTGAGGATTCCATGCGTCATCTTTGAAAATAGTTTCGGTCACAATTTACGTGCGGGCATCGACTCACTTTTCCTTGGCCGTTTATGAGTCAACGGGGGTGTGTCGGTGGCGAATCCATGGGTGAGCTCTGGAAACAATTTCGGTGTTGATTTCGAGTGGGGCGACTCGTTTTTCTTGATTGTTGTTTCGAGTAAAGAGTGGTTGTGTGCGGCGAGGATTCCATGCGTCATCTTTGAAAATAGTTTAGGTCACAATTTACGTGTGGGCATCGACTCACTTTTCCTTGACCGTTTATGAGTCAACGAGGGGGTGTGTGCGGCGAATCCATGGGTGAGCTCTCGAAACAATTTCGGTGTTGATTTCGAGTGGGAGCGACTCGGTTTTTCTTGCTTGTTTTATGAGTAAAGAGTGGTTGTGTGCGCTGAGGATTCCATGCGTCATCTTTGAAAATAGTTTCGGTCACAATTTCTGTGTGGGCATCGACTCACTTTTCCTTGACCGTTTATGAGTCAAGGGGCGTGTCGGTGACGAATCCATGGGTGAGCTCGGAAACAATTTCGGTGTTGATTTTCGAGTGGGGGCGACTAGGTTTTTCTTATTTGTTTTGAGTAAAGAGTGGTTGTGTGCGGTGAGGATTCCATGCGTCATCTTTGAAAATAGTTTCGGTGACAATTTACGTAGTGGGCGGCTCACTTTTCCTTGACCGTTTATGAGTCAACGGGCTGTGTCGTGTGACGAATCCATGGGTGAGCTCTCGAAACAATTTCGGTGTTGATTTCGAGGTGGGAGCGACTAAGTTTTTCTTATTTGTTTGAGTAAAGAGTGGTTGTGTGCTTGGTGAGGATTCCATGCGTCATCTTTGAAAATAGTTTCGGTGACAATTTACGTGTGGGCATCGACTCACTTTTCCTTGACCGTTTATGAGTCAACGGGGGCTGTGCGGCGACGAATCCATGGGTGAGCTCTGGAAACAATTTCGGTGTTGATTTCGAGTGGGAGCGACTCGGTTTTTCTTGAGTGTTTTACGAGTAAAGAGTGGTTGTGTGCGTTGAGGATTCCATGCGTCATCTTTGAAAATAGTTTCGGTCACAATTTACGTGTGGGCATCGACTCACTTTTCCTTGACCGTTTATGAGTCAACAAGGGGCGTGTGGGCGTTGACGAATCCATGGGTGAGCTCTCGAAACAATTTCGGTGTTGATTTACGAGTGGGAGCGACTAAGTTTTTCTTGATTGTTTTTGAGTAAAGAGTGGTTGTGTGCTTTTTGAGGATTCCATCGTCATCTTTGAAAATAGTTTCGGTCACAATTTATGTGTGGGCATCGACTCACTTTTCCTTGACCGTTTATGAGTCAACAGGGGGTGTGTCGGTGACGAATCCATGGGTGAGCTCTCGAAACAATTTCGGTGTTGATTTACGAGTGGGAGCGACTCGGTTTTTCTTGGCCGTTTTACGAGTAAAGAGTGGTTGTGTGCGTGAGGATTCCATGCGTCATCTTTGAAAATAGTTTCGGTGACAATTTACGTGTGGGCATCGACTCACTTTTCCTTGACCGTTTATGAGTCAACGGGGGTTGTGTCGGTGACGAATCCATGGGTGAGCTCTCGAAACAATTTCGGTGTTGATTTACGAGTGGGGCGACTCGGTTTTTCTTGATTGTTTACGAGTAAAGAGTGGTTGTGTGCGGTTGAGGATTCCATGCGTCATCTTTGAAAATAGTTTCGGTGACAATTTTGTGTGGGCATCGACTCACTTTTCCTTGACCGTTTATGAGTCAACGGGGGTTGTGTGGTTGACGAATCCATGGGTGAGCTCTCGAAACAATTTCGGTGTTGATTTACGAGTGGGAGCGACTCAGTTTTTCTTGAGTGTTTTACGAGTAAAGAGTGGTTGTGTGCGTTGAGGATTCCATGCGTCATCTTTGAAAATAGTTTCGGTGACAATTTACGTGTGGGCATCGACTCACTTTTCCTTGACCGTTTATGAGTCAACGAGGGGCTGTGTGCGTTGACGAATCCATGGGTGAGCTCTGGAAACAATTTCGGTGTTGATTTCGAGTGGGAGCGACTCGGTTTTTCTTGAGCTGTTTTTACGAGTAAAGAGTGGTTGTGTGCGTTGAGGATTCCATGCGTCATCTTTGAAAATAGTTTCGGTCACAATTTACGTGTGGGCATCGACTCACTTTTCCTTGACCGTTTATGAGTCAACGGGGCGTGTGCGTTGACGAATCCATGGGTGAGCTCTCGAAACAATTTCGGTGTTGATTTCGAGTGGGAGCGACTAAGTTTTTCTTGTGCTTTACGAGTAAAGAGTGGTTGTGTGCGTTGAGGATTCCATGCGTCATCTTTGAAAATAGTTTCGGTCACAATTTACGTGTGTGGGCATCGACTCACTTTTCCTTGACCGTTTATGAGTCAACGGGGTGTGTCGTTGACGAATCCATGGGTGAGCTCTGGAAACAATTTCGGTGTTGATTTACGAGTGGGAGCGACTCGGTTTTTCTTGACCATTTTACGAGTAAAGAGTGGTTGTGTGCGTTGAGGATTCCATGCGTCATCTTTGAAAATAGTTTTCGGTGACAATTTCAGTGTGGGCATCGACTCACTTTTCCTTGACCGTTTATGAGTCAACGGGGGTTGTGTCTTGTTGACGAATCCATGGGTGAGCTCTCGAAACAATTTCGGTGTTGATTTACGAGTGGGAGCGACTAAGTTTTTCTTGGTATTTTCGAGTAAAGAGTGGTTGTGTGCGTTGAGGATTCCATGCGTCATCTTTGAAAATAGTTTCGGTGACAATTTACGTGTGGGCATCGACTCACTTTTCCTTGACCGTTTATGAGTCAACGAGGGAATTGTGTCGTGGTGACGAATCCATGGGTGAGCTCTGGAAACAATTTCGGTGTTGATTTCGAGTGGGAGCGACTCGGTTTTCTTCTTAGATTGTTTCGAGTAAAGAGTGGTTGTGTGCTTTTTGAGGATTCCATGCGTCATCTTTGAAAATAGTTTGGTGACAATTTACGTGTGGGCATGCATCGACTCACTTTTCCTTGACCGTTTATGAGTCAACGGGGGGTGTGGGCGTGACGAATCCATGGGTGAGCTCTCGAAACAATTTCGGTGTTGATTTCGAGTGGGGGCGACTCGGTTTTTCTTGGTTTTTTACGAGTAAAGAGTGGTTGTGTGTGTGTGAGGATTCCATGCGTCATCTTTGAAAATAGTTTCGGTGACAATTTACGTGTGGGCATCGACTCACTTTTCCTTGACCGTTTATGAGTCAACGGGGGTTGTGTGTCGGTGACGAATCCATGGGTGAGCTCTCGAAACAATTTCGGTGTTGATTTACGAGTGGGAGCGACTCGGTTTTTCTTAGTTGTTTTCGAGTAAAGAGTGGTTGTGTGTTGAGGATTCCATGCGTCATCTTTGAAAATAGTTTCGGTGACAATTTACTATGTGGGCATCGACTCACTTTTCCTTGACCGTTTATGAGTCAACGAGGATTTGTGTCGTTGACGAATCCATGGGTGAGCTCTCGAAACAATTTCGGTGTTGATTTTGAGTGGGAGCGACTCAGTTTTTCTTGATTTATTTATGAGTAAAGAGTGGTTGTGTGTGTTGAGGATTCCATGCGTCATCTTTGAAAATAGTTTCGGTGACAATTTGTGTGGGCATCGACTCACTTTTCCTTGACCGTTTATGAGTCAACGGGGGTTGTGTGTTGACGAATCCATGGGTGAGCTCTCGAAACAATTTCGGTGTTGATTTCGAGTGGGAGCGACTCGGTTTTTCTTGATTGTTTTCGAGTAAAGAGTGGTTGTGTGCGTTGAGGATTCCATGCGTCATCTTTGAAAATAGTTTCGGTGACAATTTACGTGTGGGCATCGACTCACTTTTCCTTGACCGTTTATGAGTCAACGGGGGCGTGTGCGGTGGCGAATCCATGGGTGAGCTCTCGAAACAATTTCGGTGTTGATTTCGAGTGGGGCGACTCGGTTTTTCTTGATTGTTTCGAGTAAAGAGTGGTTGTGTGCGTATTGAGGATTCCATGCGTCATCTTTGAAAATAGTTTCGGTCGCAATTTTGTGTGGGCATCGACTCACTTTTCCTTGACCGTTTATGAGTCAACGGGGGATGTGTCGGTGACGAATCCATGGGTGAGCTCTCGAAACAATTTCGGTGTTGATTTCGAGTGGGAGCGACTACGTTTTTCTTGCATTTTCGAGTAAAGAGTGGTTGTGTGCGTGAGGATTCCATGCGTCATCTTTGAAAATAGTTTCGGTGACAATTTACGTGTGGGCATCGACTCACTTTTCCTTGACCGTTTATGAGTCAACGAATTTGTGTGCGTTGACGAATCCATGGGTGAGCTCTCGAAACAATTTCGGTGTTGATTTCGAGTGGGAGCGACTCGGTTTTTCTTGATTGTTTTTCGAGTAAAGAGTGGTTGTGTGCGTTGAGGATTCCATGCGTCATCTTTGAAAATAGTTTCGGTGACAATTTACGTGTGGGCATCGACTCACTTTTCCTTGACCGTTTATGAGTCAACGGGGGCGGTGTCGGTGACGAATCCATGGGTGAGCTCTCGAAACAATTTCGGTGTTGATTTCGAGTGGGAGCGACTCGGTTTTTCTTGGCTGTTTCCGAGTAAAGAGTGGTTGTGTGCGTTGAGGATTCCATGCGTCATCTTTGAAAATAGTTTCGGTGACAATTTACGTGTGGGCATCGACTCACTTTTCCTTGACCGTTTATGAGTCAACGGGGGTGTGTGTGTGACGAATCCATGGGTGAGCTCTCGAAACAATTTCGGTGTTGATTTCGAGTGGGAGCGACTCGGTTTTTCTTGACTGTTTTTGAGTAAAGAGTGGTTGTGTGTCTTGAGGATTCCATGCGTCATCTTTGAAAATAGTTTCGGTGACAATTTACGTGTGGGCATCGACTCACTTTTCCTTGACCGTTTATGAGTCAACGGGGGCTGTGTCGGGTGACGAATCCATGGGTGAGCTCTCGAAACAATTTCGGTGTTGATTTGCGAGTGGGGGCGACTCAAGTTTTTCTTAGCTGTTTTACGAGTAAAGAGTGGTTGTGTGCGTTGAGGATTCCATGCGTCATCTTTGAAAATAGTTTGGTGACAATTTACGTGTGGGCATCGACTCACTTTTCCTTGACCGTTTATGAGTCAAGAGGGGGTGTGTCGTTGACGAATCCATGGGTGAGCTCTCGAAACAATTTCGGTGTTGATTTAGAGTGGGAGCGACTCGGTTTTTTTCTTGTTTTACGAGTAAAGAGTGGTTGTGTGCTGTTGAGGATTCCATGCGTCATCTTTGAAAATAGTTTCGGTGACAATTTACGTGTGGGCATCGACTCACTTTTCCTTGACCGTTTATGAGTCAACAGGGGGTGTGTGACGAATCCATGGGTGAGCTCTCGAAACAATTTCGGTGTTGATTTCGAGTGGGAGCGACTCGGTTTTTCTTGATGTTTTTACGAGTAAAGAGTGGTTGTGTGCGTTGAGGATTCCATGCGTCATCTTTGAAAATAGTTTCGGTGACAATTTACGTGTGGGCATCGACTCACTTTTCCTTGACCGTTTATGAGTCAACGGGGTGTGTGTCGTTGGCGAATCCATGGGTGAGCTCTCGAAACAATTTCGGTGTTGATTTACGAGTGGGAGCGACTCGGTTTTTCTTGATTGTTTACGAGTAAAGAGTGGTTGTGTGCGTTGAGGATTCCATGCGTCATCTTTGAAAATAGTTTCGGTGACAATTTTCGTGTGGGCATCGACTCACTTTTCCTTGACCGTTTATGAGTCAACGGGGGCGTTTGTGTCGTTGACGAATCCATGGGTGAGCTCTCGAAACAATTTCGGTGTTGATTTGCGAGTGGGAGCGACTCAGTTTTTCTTGACCATTTTTGAGTAAAGAGTGGTTGTGTGTGCGAGGATTCCATGCGTCATCTTTGAAAATAGTTTCGGTGACAATTTATGTGTGGGCATCGACTCACTTTTCCTTGACCGTTTATGAGTCAACAGGGGATGTGCGGCTGACGAATCCATGGGTGAGCTCTGGAAACAATTTCGGTGTTGATTTCTGAGTGGGAGCGACTCAGTTTTTCTTGATTGTTTCTGAGTAAAGAGTGGTTGTGTGCGTTGAGGATTCCATGCGTCATCTTTGAAAATAGTTTCGGTGACAATTTCTGTGTGGGCATCGACTCAGTTTTTCCTTGACCGTTTATGAGTCAACGGGCGTGTGCTTGTGCGAATCCATGGGTGAGCTCTCGAAACAATTTCGGTGTTGATTTTCGAGTGGGAGCGACTCGGTTTTTCTTGACTGTTTACGAGTAAAGAGTGGTTGTGTGCGTTGAGGATTCCATGCGTCATCTTTGAAAATAGTTTCGGTGACAATTTACGTGTGGGCATCGGCTCACTTTTCCTTGACCGTTTATGAGTCAACGGGGGCGTGTCGGTTGACGAATCCATGGGTGAGCTCTCGAAACAATTTCGGTGTTGATTTGTGAGTGGGAGCGACTCAGTTTTTCTTGATTTTTTCGAGTAAAGAGTGGTTGTGTGCGTTGAGGATTCCATGCGTCATCTTTGAAAATAGTTTCGGTGACAATTTACGTGTGGGCATCGACTCACTTTTCCTTGACCGTTTATGAGTCACTACGGGGGCTGTGTCTAGTGGCGAATCCATGGGTGAGCTCTCGAAACAATTTCGGTGTTGATTTGTGAGTGGGAGCGACTCGGTTTTTCTTGGACTTGTTTCTGAGTAAAGAGTGGTTGTGTGCGTTGAGGATTCCATGCGTCATCTTTGAAAATAGTTTCGGTGACAATTTACGTGTGGGCATCGACTCACTTTTCCTTGACCGTTTATGAGTCAACGGGGGCTGTGTCGCGTGACGAATCCATGGGTGAGCTCTCGAAACAATTTCGGTGTTGATTTATGAGTGGGGCGACTCAGTTTTTCTTGATTGTTTCGAGTAAAGAGTGGTTGTGTGCTTTTTGAGGATTCCATGCGTCATCTTTGAAAATAGTTTCGGTGACAATTTACGTGTGGGCATCGACTCACTTTTCCTTGACCGTTTATGAGTCAACGGGGCTGCGTGTCGTGTGCCGAATCCATGGGTGAGCTCTCGAAACAATTTCGGTGTTGATTTGTGAGTGGGAGCGACTCGGTTTTTCTTGGCTGTTTTACGAGTAAAGAGTGGTTGTGTGCTGTTGAGGATTCCATGCGTCATCTTTGAAAATAGTTTCGGTGACAATTTACGTGTGGGCAGCGACTCACTTTTCCTTGACCGTTTATGAGTCAACAGGGGCAGTGTGGGCTGACGAATCCATGGGTGAGCTCTGGAAACAATTTCGGTGTTGATTTCTGAGTGGGAGCGACTCGGTTTTTCTTAGCTGTTTACGAGTAAAGAGTGGTTGTGTGCGTTGAGGATTCCATGCGTCATCTTTGAAAATAGTTTCGGTGACAATTTACGTGTGGGCATCGACTCACTTTTCCTTGACCGTTTATGAGTCAACGAGGGAATTTGTGTGCGCTGACGAATCCATGGGTGAGCTCTCGAAACAATTTCGGTGTTGATTTACGAGTGGGAGCGACTCAGTTTTTTCTTGGCATTTTACGAGTAAAGAGTGGTTGTGTGCGGTGAGGATTCCATGCGTCATCTTTGAAAATAGTTTCGGTGACAATTTACAGTGTGGGCATCGACTCACTTTTCCTTGACCGTTTATGAGTCAACGGGGGGGTGTGTGGGTGACGAATCCATGGGTGAGCTCTCGAAACAATTTCGGTGTTGATTTCGAGTGGGAGCGACTCGGTTTTTCTTGGCTTATTTCGAGTAAAGAGTGGTTGTGTGTTGAGGATTCCATGCGTCATCTTTGAAAATAGTTTCGGTGACAAATTTATGTGGGCATCGACTCACTTTTCCTTGACCGTTTATGAGTCAACGAGATTTGTGTGTCGGTTGACGAATCCATGGGTGAGCTCTCGAAACAATTTCGGTGTTGATTTCGAGTGGGAGCGACTCGGTTTTTCTTGATTGTTTTCGAGTAAAGAGTGGTTGTGTGCGTTGAGGATTCCATGCGTCATCTTTGAAAATAGTTTCGGTGACAATTTACGTGTGGGCATCGACTCACTTTTCCTTGACCGTTTATGAGTCAACGGGGGGGTGTGTGCTGACGAATCCATGGGTGAGCTCTCGAAACAATTTCGGTGTTGATTTTGTGAAGTGGGGCGACTCGATTTTTCTTGGATTGTTTCGAGTAAAGAGTGGTTGTGTGCGGTGAGGATTCCATGCGTCATCTTTGAAAATAGTTTTGGTGACAATTTACGTGTGGGCATCGACTCACTTTTCCTTGACCGTTTATGAGTCAACGGGGGGGTGTGCGTTGACGAATCCATGGGTGAGCTCTCGAAACAATTTCGGTGTTGATTTTAGAGTGGGAGCGACTCGGTTTTTCTTGATTGTTTACGAGTAAAGAGTGGTTGTGTGCTTTGAGGATTCCATGCGTCATCTTTGAAAATAGTTTAGGTGACAATTTTGTGTGGGCATCGACTCACTTTTCCTTGACCGTTTATGAGTCAACGGGGGGTTGTGTGCGGCGCGAATCCATGGGTGAGCTCTCGAAACAATTTCGGTGTTGATTTGTGAGTGGGAGCGACTCAGTTTTTCTTGTTGTTTTACGAGTAAAGAGTGGTTGTGTGCGCTGAGGATTCCATCGTCATCTTTGAAAATAGTTTCGGTGAGAATTTACGTGTGGGCATCGACTCACTTTTCCTTGACCGTTTATGAGTCAACGGGGGGTGTGTGCGGTTGCGAATCCATGGGTGAGCTCTCGAAACAATTTCGGTGTTGATTTCAGAGTGGGAGCGACTCGGTTTTCTTGACTTGTTTACGAGTAAAGAGTGGTTGTGTGCGTTGAGGATTCCATGCGTCATCTTTGAAAATAGTTTGGTGACAATTTACTGTGTGGGCATCGACTCACTTTTCCTTGGCCGTTTATGAGTCAACGGGGGCTGTGGGGTGGCGAATCCATGGGTGAGCTCTCGAAACAATTTCGGTGTTGATTTGTGAGTGGGGGCGACTCGATTTTTCTTGGGTATTTTTACGAGTAAAGAGTGGTTGTGTGCGATGAGGATTCCATGCGTCATCTTTGAAAATAGTTTCGGTGACAATTTACTGTATGGGCATCGACTCACTTTTCCTTGGCCGTTTATGAGTCAACAATTTGTGTGCGCGGACGAATCCATGGGTGAGCTCTCGAAACAATTTCGGTGTTGATTTCGAGTGGGAGCGACTCGGTTTTTCTTATTGTTTACGAGTAAAGAGTGGTTGTGTCTTGTGAGGATTCCATGCGTCATCTTTGAAAATAGTTTCGGTGACAATTTACGTGTGGGCATCGACTCACTTTTCCTTGACCGTTTATGAGTCAACGGGGGCTTGTGTTGACGAATCCATGGGTGAGCTCTCGAAACAATTTCGGTGTTGATTTGTGAGTGGGAGCGACTCGGTTTTTCTTGGCTTGTTTCGAGTAAAGAGTGGTTGTGTGCTATTTGAGGATTCCATGCGTCATCTTTGAAAATAGTTTCGGTGACAATTTACGTGTGGGCATCGACTCACTTTTCCTTGGCCGTTTATGAGTCAACGGGGGTGTGTTGTTGACGAATCCATGGGTGAGCTCTCGAAACAATTTCGGTGTTGATTTGTGAGTGGGGCGACTCGGTTTTTCTTGACTGTTTCGAGTAAAGAGTGGTTGTGTGTCTTTGCGAGGATTCCATGCGTCATCTTTGAAAATAGTTTCGGTGACAATTTACGTGTGGGCATCGACTCACTTTTTCCTTGACCGTTTATGAGTCAACAGGGGGTTGTGTGCGGCGCGAATCCATGGGTGAGCTCTCGAAACAATTTCGGTGTTGATTTCGAGTGGGAGCGACTCGGTTTTTCTTATTTGTTTACGAGTAAAGAGTGGTTGTGTGCGGCGAGGATTCCATGCGTCATCTTTGAAAATAGTTTCGGTGACAATTTACGTGTGGGCATCGACTCACTTTTCCTTGACCGTTTATGAGTCAACGGGGGTGTGTGCGGCTTGACGAATCCATGGGTGAGCTCTCGAAACAATTTCGGTGTTGATTTCGAGTGGGAGCGACTCGGTTTTTCTTGAATGTTTCTGAGTAAAGAGTGGTTGTGTGCGTTGAGGATTCCATGCGTCATCTTTGAAAATAGTTTCGGTGACAATTTCTGTGTGGGCATCGACTCACTTTTCCTTGACCGTTTATGAGTCAACGGGGGTTGTGTGCGGCGACGAATCCATGGGTGAGCTCTCGAAACAACTTCGGTGTTGATTTATGAGTGGGAGCGACTCGGTTTTTCTTGATTGTTTACGAGTAAAGAGTGGTTGTGTGTGGCGAGGATTCCATGCGTCATCTTTGAAAATAGTTTCGGTGACAATTTACGTGTGGGCATCGACTCACTTTTCCTTGGCCGTTTATGAGTCAACGAGGATTTGTGTGTGTTGACGAATCCATGGGTGAGCTCTCGAAACAAGTTCGGTGTTGATTTGTGAGTGGGAGCGACTCGGTTTTTCTTCATTGTTTACGAGTAAAGAGTGGTTGTGTGCTTGTTGAGGATTCCATGCGTCATCTTTGAAAATAGTTTCGGTGAGAATTTACGTGTGGGCATCGACTCACTTTTCCTTGACCGTTTATGAGTCAACGGGGGCTCGTGCGGTGACGAATCCATGGGTGAGCTCTCGAAAACGGTTTCGGTGTTGATTTGCGAGTGGGTGCGACTCGGTTTTTCTTATTTGTTTCGGAGTAAAGAGTGGTTGTGTGCGTTGAGGATTCCATGCGTCATCTTTGAAAATAGTTTCGGTGACAATTTACGTATGGGCATCGACTCACTTTTCCTTGACCGTTTATGAGTCAACGGGGCTGTGTGCGGTGGCGAATCCATGGGTGAGCTCTCGAAACAATTTCGGTGTTGATTTCCGAGTGGGAGCGACTCGGTTTTTTCTTGACTGTTTTCGAGTAAAGAGTGGTTGTGTCTTATTTGAGGATTCCATGCGTCATCTTTGAAAATAGTTTCGGTGACAATTTATGTGTGGGCAGCGACTCAGTTTTCCTTGACCGTTTATGAGTCAACAGGGGGTGTGTGTGTTGACGAATCCATGGGTGAGCTCTCGAAACAATTTCGGTGTTGATTTGTGAGTGGGAGCGACTCGGTTTTTCTTGGCTGTTTACGAGTAAAGAGTGGTTGTGTGTGCGAGGATTCCATGCGTCATCTTTGAAAATAGTTTCGGTGACAATTTACGTGTGGGCATCGACTCACTTTTCCTTGGCCGTTTATGAGTCCACGAGTTGTGTGTGCTGACGAATCCATGGGTGAGCTCTCGAAACAATTTCGGTGTTGATTTCGAGTGGGAGCGACTCGGTTTTTCTTGGATGTTTTTCGGAGTAAAAGTGGTTGTGTGCGTTGAGGATTCCATGCGTCATCTTTGAAAATAGTTTCGGTGACAATTTACTGTGTGGGCATCGACTCAGTTTTCCTTGACCGTTTATGAGTCAACGGGGGTTTGTGTGGTGACGAATCCATGGGTGAGCTCTCGAAACAATTTCGGTGTTGATTTTCGAGTGGGAGCGACTCGGTTTTTCTTGGTTTTTGAGTAAAGAGTGGTTGTGTGCGGTGAGGATTCCATGCGTCATCTTTGAAAATAGTTTCGGTGACAATTTACGTGGGCATCGACTCACTTTTCCTTGGCCGTTTATGAGTCAACGGGGGTTGTGTGGCGGCGAATCCATGGGTGAGCTCTCGAAACAATTTCGGTGTTGATTTGTGAGTGGGGCGACTCGGTTTTTCTTGACTGTTTTCGAGTAAAGAGTGGTTGTGTGCGTTGAGGATTCCATGCGTCATCTTTGAAAATAGTTTCGGTGACAATTTCGTGTGGGCATCGACTCACTTTTCCTTGACCGTTTATGAGTCAACAGGGTTGTGTGGGTGACGAATCCATGGGTGAGCTCTCGAAACAATTTCGGTGTTGATTTCGAGTGGGAGCGACTCGGTTTTTCTTGACTTGTTTACGAGTAAAGAGTGGTTGTGTGTCTTGAGGATTCCATGCGTCATCTTTGAAAATAGTTTCGGTGACAATTTCTGTGTGGGCATCGACTCACTTTTCCTTGGCCGTTTATGAGTCAACGGGGGTATGTGTGTTGACGAATCCATGGGTGAGCTCTCGAAGCAATTTCGGTGTTGATTTGAGTGGGGGCGACTCGGTTTTTCTTCATTGTTTTTGAGTAAAGAGTGGTTGTGTGCTTTGAGGATTCCATGCGTCATCTTTGAAAATAGTTTCGGTGAGAATTTACGTGTGGGCATCGACTCACTTTTCCTTGACCGTTTATGAGTCAACAGGGGTTGTGTGCGCTGACGAATCCATGGGTGAGCTCTCGAAACAACTTCGGTGTTGATTTGTAAGTGGGAGCGACTCAGTTTTTCTTGATTGTTTCTGAGTAAAGGGTGGTTGTGTGTGCGAGGATTCCATCGTCATCTTTGAAAATAGTTTCGGTGACAATTTACGTGTGGGCATCGACTCACTTTTCCTTGACCGTTTATGAGTCAACGGGGTTGTGTGTGGCTGACGAATCCATGGGTGAGCTCTCGAAACAATTTCGGTGTTGATTTAGAGTGGGAGCGACTCGGTTTTTCTTGAGCTATTTTCGAGTAAAGAGTGGTTGTGTGCGTTGAGGATTCCATGCGTCATCTTTGAAAATAGTTTCGGTGACAATTTACGTGTGGGCATCGACTCACTTTTCCTTGACCGTTTATGAGTCAACGAGGCTGTGTGCGGGTGACGAATCCATGGGTGAGCTCTCGAAACAATTTCGGTGTTGATTTACGAGTGGGAGCGACTCGGTTTTTCTTGCTTTGTTTACGAGTAAAGAGTGGTTGTGTGTCGTTGAGGATTCCATGCGTCATCTTTGAAAATAGTTTCGGTGACAATTTACTGTGTGGGCATCGACTCACTTTTCCTTGACCGTTTATGAGTCAACGGGGGCTGTGTGCTTGACGAATCCATGGGTGAGCTCTCGAAACAATTTCGGTGTTGATTTCGAGTGGGAGCGACTCGATTTTTTCTTGGCTGTTTACGAGTAAAGAGTGGTTGTGTCTTTGAGGATTCCATGCGTCATCTTTGAAAATAGTTTCGGTGACAATTTACGTGTGGGCATCGACTCACTTTTCCTTGACCGTTTATGAGTCACGGGGGGGTGTGCGTGACGAATCCATGGGTGAGCTCTCGAAACAATTTCGGTGTTGATTTGTGAGTGGGGTCGACTGGTTTTCTTGGTTTTACGAGTAAAGAGTGGTTGTGTGTTGAGGATTCCATGCGTCATCTTTGAAAATAGTTTCGGTGACAATTTACGTGTGGGCATCGACTCACTTTTCCTTGACCGTTTATGAGTCAACGGGGGTTGTGTGCGGTGACGAATCCATGGGTGAGCTCTCGAAACAATTTCGGTGTTGATTTGTGAGTGGGAGCGACTCGGTTTTTCTTGACTGTTTACGAGTAAAGAGTGGTTGTGTGCGGCGAGGATTCCATGCGTCATCTTTGAAAATAGTTTCGGTGACAATTTATGTGTGGGCATCGACTCACTTTTCCTTGACCGTTTATGAGTCAACGGGGCGTGTGTCTTGACGAATCCATGGGTGAGCTCTCGAAACAAGTTCGGTGTTGATTTCGAGTGGGAGCGGCTCGGTTTTTCTTGATTGTTTCGAGTAAAGAGTGGTTGTGTGCGGCGAGGATTCCATGCGTCATCTTTGAAAATAGTTTCGGTGACAATTTATGTGTGGGCATCGACTCGGTTTTCCTTGACCGTTTATGAGTCAACGGGGGCGTGTGTGCGTTGACGAATCCATGGGTGAGCTCTCGAAACAATTTCGGTGTTGATTTGTGAGTGGGGGCGACTCGGTTTTTCTTGACATTTTACGAGTAAAGAGTGGTTGTGTGGTTGAGGATTCCATCGTCATCTTTGAAAATAGTTTCGGTGACAATTTTTGTGTGGGCATCGACTCGCTTTTCCTTGGCCGTTTATGAGTCAACGGGGGATTTGTGTGGGCTGACGAATCCATGGGTGAGCTCTCGAAACAATTTCGGTGTTGATTTCGAGTGGGAGCGACTCGGTTTTCTTGACTTTGTTTCTGAGTAAAGAGTGGTTGTGTGTTGAGGATTCCATGCGTCATCTTTGAAAATAGTTTCGGTGACAATTTACGTGTGGGCATCGACTCACTTTTCCTTGACCGTTTATGAGTCAACGGGGTTTGTGTGCGGTGCGAATCCATGGGTGAGCTCTCGAAACAATTTCGGTGTTGATTTCGAGTGGGTGCGACTCGGTTTTTCTTGAGTTGTTTCGAGTAAAGAGTGGTTGTGTGCGTTGAGGATTCCATGCGTCATCTTTGAAAATAGTTTCGGTGACAATTTACGTGTGGGCATCGACTCACTTTTCCTTGACCGTTTATGAGTCAACGGGGGTTGTGTGTGGGCGACGAATCCATGGGTGAGCTCTCGAAACAATTTCGGTGTTGATTTGTGAGTGGGGCGACTCGGTTTTTCTTGAGCATTTACGAGTAAAGAGTGGTTGTGTGCGTTGAGGATTCCATGCGTCATCTTTGAAAATAGTTTCGGTGACAATTTCGTGTGGGCATCGACTCACTTTTCCTTGACCGTTTATGAGTCAACGGGGGTGTGTGTGTGCGCTGCGAATCCATGGGTGAGCTCTCGAAACAATTTCGGTGTTGATTTCTGAGTGGGGCGGCTCGGTTTTTCTGAATTGTTTATGAGTAAAGAGTGGTTGTGTGCTTGAGGATTCCATGCGTCATCTTTGAAAATAGTTTCGGTGACAATTTTGTGTGGGCATCGACTCACTTTTCCTTGACCGTTTATGAGTCAACGGGGGTTTGTGTCGTTGACGAATCCATGGGTGAGCTCTCGAAACAATTTCGGTGTTGATTTCTGAGTGGGAGCGACTCGGTTTTTCTTGACTGTTTACGAGTAAAGAGTGGTTGTGTGCAGGTGAGGATTCCATGCGTCATCTTTGAAAATAGTTTCGGTGACAATTTACGTGTGGGCATCGACTCACTTTTCCTTGACCGTTTATGAGTCAACGAGGTTTGTGTGCGGTGACGAATCCATGGGTGAGCTCTCGAAACAAGTTCGGTGTTGATTTCGAGTGGGTGCGACTCGGTTTTTCTTGATTGTTTCGAGTAAAGAGTGGTTGTGTGTCGTTGAGGATTCCAAGCGTTATCTCTGAAAATTGTTTCGGTGACAATTTGTGTGGGCATCGACTCACTTTTCCTTGACCGTTTATGAGTCAACAGGGGTGTGTGCGGGGCGAATCCATGGGTGAGCTCTCGAAACAACTTCGGTGTTGATTTGTGAGTGGGAGCGACTCAGTTTTTCTTGATTGTTTATGAGTAAAGGGTGGTTGTGTGCGCTGAGGATTCCATGCGTCACCTTTGAAAATAGTTTCGGTGACAATTTACGTGTGGGCATCGACTCACTTTTCCTTGACCGTTTATGAGTCAACGGGGGCTCCGTGTTTGACGAATCCATGGGTGAGCTCTCGAAACAATTTCGGTGTTGATTTTGCGAGTGGGAGCGACTCGATTTTTCTTGGCTTGTTTACGAGTAAAGAGTGGTTGTGTGTAGTTGAGGATTCCATGCGTCATCTTTGAAAATAGTTTCGGTGACAATTTACGTGTGGGCATCGACTCACTTTTCCTTGACCGTTTATGAGTCAACGGGGTTGTGTGGCGTGACGAATCCATGGGTGAGCTCTCGAAACAATTTCGGTGTTGATTTGTGAGTGGGAGCGACTCGGTTTTTCTTGGCTTTTTCGAGTAAAGAGTGGTTGTGTGCGTTGAGGATTCCATGCGTCATCTTTGAAAATAGTTTCGGTGACAATTTACGTGTGGGCATCGACTCACTTTTCCTTGACCGTTTATGAGTCAACGGGGCATGTGTGTGGGGACGAATCCATGGGTGAGCTCTCGAAACAAGTTCGGTGTTGATTTGTGAGTGGGAGCGACTCGGTTTTTTCTTTTGTTTACGAGTAAAGAGTGGTTGTGTGCTAGTTGAGGATTCCATGCGTCATCTTTGAAAATAGTTTCGGTGAGAATTTACGTGTGGGCATCGACTCACTTTTCCTTGACCGTTTATGAGTCAACAGGGGCTGTGTGCGCGGACGAATCCATGCGTGAGCTCTCGAAACAAGTTCGGTGTTGATTTGTGAGTGGGTGCGACTCAGTTTTTCTTGACTGTTTCTGAGTAAAGAGTGGTTGTGTGCGGTGAGGATTCCATCGTCATCTTTGAAAATAGTTTCGGTGACAATTTACGTGTGGGCATCGACTCACTTTTCCTTGACCGTTTATGAGTCAACAGGGGCTGTGTGCGCTGACGAATCCATGGGTGAGCTCTCGAAACAACTTCGGTGTTGATTTGTGAGTGGGAGCGACTCAGTTTTTTCTTGACTTGTTTTACGAGTAAAGAGTGGTTGTGTGCGGTTGAGGATTCCATGCGTCATCTTTGAAAATAGTTTCGGTGAGAATTTCCGTGTGGGCATCGACTCACTTTTCCTTGACCGTTTATGAGTCAACGGGGGTTGTGTCGTTGACGAATCCATGCGTGAGCTCTCGAAACAAGTTCGGTGTTGATTTCTGAGTGGGTGCGACTCAGTTTTTCTTTGTTGTTTACGAGTAAAGAGTGGTTGTGTGCTTTGAGGATTCCATGCGTCATCTTTGAAAATAGTTTCGGTGAGAATTTACGTGTGGGCATCGACTCACTTTTCCTTGACCGTTTATGAGTCAACGGGGGTGTGTGGCTGACGAATCCATGGGTGAGCTCTCGAAACAAGTTCGGTGTTGATTTAGAGTGGGGGCGACTCAGTTTTTCTTGGCTTGTTTACGAGTAAAGAGTGGTTGTGTCTTGGTTGAGGATTCCATGCGTCATCTTTGAAAATAGTTTTGGTGACAATTTTGTGTGGGCGTCGACTCACTTTTCCTTGACCGTTTATGAGTCAAAGGGGCTGTGTGTGGTGACGAATCCATGGGTGAGCTCTGCAAAACAATTTCGGTGTTGATTTTTGAGTGGGAGCGACTCAGTTTTCCTTGATTGTTTCTGAGTCAAGAGTGGCTCTGTGCGTTGAGGATTCCGAGCGTCATCTTTGAAAATAGTTTCGGTGACAATTTACGTGTGGGCATCGACTCACTTTTCCTTGACCGTTTATGAGTCAACGGGAGGTTGTGTGGTGGACGAATCCATGGGTGAGCTCTCGAAACAATTTCGGTGTTGATTTACGAGTGGGAGCGACTCAGTTTTTCTTGCATTTTTCGAGTAAAGAGTGGTTGTGTGTCGTTGAGGATTCCATGCGTCATCTTTGAAAATAGTTTCGGTGACAATTTACGTGTGGGCATCGACTCACTTTTCCTTGACCGTTTATGAGTCAACGGGGGCGTGTGCGTTGACGAATCCATGGGTGAGCTCTCGAAACAAGTTCGGTGTTGATTTGTGAGTGGGAGCGACTCGGTTTTTCTTGGCATGTTTACGAGTAAAGAGTGGTTGTGTGCGGCGAGGATTCCATGCGTCATCTTTGAAAATAGTTTCGGTGACAATTTACGTGTGGGCATCGACTCACTTTTCCTTGACCGTTTATGAGTCAACGGGGGCTTGTGTGCGGTGACGAATCCATGGGTGAGCTCTCGAAACAAGTTCGGTGTTGATTTGTGAGTGGGAGCGACTCGAGTTTTTCTTTGCTTTTACGAGTAAAGAGTGGTTGTGTGTGTTGAGGATTCCATGCGTCATCTTTGAAAATAGTTTCGGTGAGAATTTACGTGTGGGCATCGACTCACTTTTCCTTGACCGTTTATGAGTCAACGGGGGGCGATGTGTGCGGACGAATCCATGGGTGAGCTCTCGAAACAAGTTCGGTGTTGATTTGTGAGTGGGGTGCGACTCGGTTTTCTTTCTTGTTTACGAGTAAAGAGTGGTTGTGTCTTTGAGGATTCCATGCGTCATCTTTGAAAATAGTTTCGGTGACAATTTACGTGTGGGCATCGACTCACTTTTCCTTGACCGTTTATGAGTCAACGGGAGAGTTTGTGTGCGGGACGAATCCATGGGTGAGCTCTCGAAACAAGTTCGGTGTTGATTTGTGAGTGGGAGCGACTCGGTTTTTCTTGTCTTGTTTTCGAGTAAAGAGTGGTTGTGTGTCTTGAGGATTCCATGCGTCATCTTTGAAAATAGTTTCGGTGAGAATTTACGTGTGGGCATCGACTCACTTTTCCTTGACCGTTTATGAGTCAACGGGGGTTTGTGTGCGCGGACGAATCCATGCGTGAGCTCTCGAAACAAGTTCGGTGTTGATTTCTGAGTGGGTGCGACTCAGTTTTTCTTGGCTTTTTACGAGTAAAGAGTGGTTGTGTCTTTGAGGATTCCATGCGTCATCTTTGAAAATAGTTTGGTGAGAATTTATGTGTGGGCATCGACTCACTTTTCCTTGACCGTTTATGAGTCAACGGGGGTGTGTGTCGGTGGCGAATCCATGGGTGAGCTCTCGAAACAACTTCGGTGTTGATTTGTGAGTGGGAGCGACTCGAGTTTTTCTTATTTGTTTACGAGTAAAGAGTGGTTGTGTGCTGCGAGGATTCCATGCGTCATCTTTGAAAATAGTTTCGGTGAGAATTTATGTGTGGGCATCGACTCACTTTTCCTTGACCGTTTATGAGTCAACGAGGGGCTGTGTGCGGACGAATCCATGGGTGAGCTCTCGAAACAAGTTCGGTGTTGATTTCGAGTGGGAGCGACTCGGTTTTTCTTGCTTGTTTACGAGTAAAGAGTGGTTGTGTGCTGTTGAGGATTCCATGCGTCATCTTTGAAAATAGTTTCGGTGAGAATTTACGTGTGGGCATCGACTCACTTTTCCTTGACCGTTTATGAGTCCACGGGGCGTGTGTGCGGGACGAATCCATGCGTGAGCTCTCGAAACAAGTTCGGTGTTGATTTGTGAGTGGGTGCGACTCGGTTTTTCTTGGCTTGTTTACGAGTAAAGAGTGGTTGTGTGCTTTGAGGATTCCATGCGTCATCTTTGAAAATAGTTTCGGTGAGAATTTATGTGTGGGCATCGACTCACTTTTCCTTGGCCGTTTATGAGTCAAGCGGGGTCTGTGTGGTTGACGAATCCATGGGTGAGCTCTCGAAACAAGTTCGGTGTTGATTTGTGAGTGGGGCGACTCGGTTTTTCTTGACTATGTTACGAGTAAAGAGTGGTTGTGTGCGTTGAGGATTCCATGCGTCATCTTTGAAAATAGTTTCGGTGAGAATTTACGTGTGGGCATCGACTCACTTTTCCTTGACCGTTTATGAGTCAACGGGGGGTATGTGTGCGGCGCGAATCCATGGGTGAGCTCTCGAAACAAGTTCGGTGTTGATTTACGAGTGGGAGCGACTCGGTTTTTCTTGATTTGTTTACGAGTAAAGAGTGGTTGTGTGTCTTGAGGATTCCATGCGTCATCTTTGAAAATAGTTTCGGTGACAATTTACTGTGTGGGCATCGACTCACTTTTCCTTGACCGTTTATGAGTCAACGGGTTTGTGTGCTGACGAATCCATGGGTGAGCTCTCGAAACAACTTCGGTGTTGATTTGTGAGTGGGAGCGACTCAGTTTTTCTTGACTGTTTCTGAGTAAAGAGTGGTTGTGTGCTTTGAGGATTCCATGCGTCATCTTTGAAAATAGTTTCGGTGAGAATTTACGTGTGGGCATCGACTCACTTTTCCTTGACCGTTTATGAGTCAACGGGGGCTTGTGTGTGTTGACGAATCCATGGGTGAGCTCTCGAAACAAGTTCGGTGTTGATTTGTGAGTGGGTGCGACTCGGTTTTTCTTGATTGTTTCGAGTAAAGAGTGGTTGTGTGTGCTTGAGGATTCCATGCGTCATCTTTGAAAATAGTTTCGGTGAGAATTTCTGTGTGGGCATCGACTCACTTTTCCTTGACCGTTTATGAGTCAACGGGCTGTGTGTGCGGCGGCGAATCCATGGGTGAGCTCTCGAAACAAGTTCGGTGTTGATTTGTGAGTGGGAGCGACTCGGTTTTTCTTATTGTTTACGAGTAAAGAGTGGTTGTGTGCGTTGAGGATTCCATGCGTCATCTTTGAAAATAGTTTCGGTGACAATTCTGTGTGGGCATCGACTCACTTTTCCTTGACCGTTTATGAGTCAACGGGGGGAATTTGTGTCTGTTGACGAATCCATGGGTGAGCTCTCGAAACAAGTTCGGTGTTGATTTGTGAGTGGGAGCGACTCGGTTTTTCTTTGTTTTTACGAGTAAAGAGTGGTTGTGTGCGGTGAGGATTCCATGCGTCATCTTTGAAAATAGTTTCGGTGAGAATTTCCGTGTGGGCATCGACTCACTTTTCCTTGACCGTTTATGAGTCAGCGGGGGGCGTGTGCGGGCGAATCCATGGGTGAGCTCTCGAAACAAGTTCGGTGTTGATTTCGAGTGGGGCGACTCGGTTTTTCTTGATTGTTTCGAGTAAAGAGTGGTTGTGTCTTTGAGGATTCCATGCGTCATCTTTGAAAATAGTTTCGGTGAGAATTTACGTGTGGGCATCGACTCAGTTTTCCTTGACCGTTTATGAGTCCACGTGGTTGGGGTGCGGCGAATCCATGCGTGAGCTCTCGAAGCAGGTTCGGTGTTGATTTTGAGTGGGAGCGACTCAATTTTCCTTGGATTTTACGAGTAAAGAGTGGTTGTGTGCGTTGAGGATTCCATGCGTCATCTTTGAAAATAGTTTCGGTGACAATTTTGTGTGGGCATCGACTCACTTTTCCTTGACCGTTTATGAGTCAACCGGGGTGTGTGTGCGCGACGAATCCATGGGTGAGCTCTCGAAACAAGTTCGGTGTTGATTTTGAGTGGGGCGACTCGGTTTTTTCTTGGCTATTTACGAGTAAAGAGTGGTTGTGTGCGTTGAGGATTCCATGCGTCATCTTTGAAAATAGTTTCGGTGAGAATTTACGTATGGGCATCGACTCACTTTTCCTTGGCCGTTTATGAGTCAACGGGGGTTGTGTGGGCGGACGAATCCATGGGTGAGCTCTCGAAACAATTTTCGGTGTTGATTTATGAGTGGGAGCGACTTCGTTTTTCTTGATTGTTTTACGAGTAAAGAGTGGTTGTGTGTGGGCTGAGGATTCCATGCGTCATCTTTGAAAATAGTTTCGGTGAGAATTTACGTGTGGGCATCGACTCACTTTTCCTTGACCGTTTATGAGTCAACGGGGTTGTGTGTTGACGAATCCATGGGTGAGCTCTCGAAACAACTTCGGTGTTGATTTGTGAGTGGGAGCGACTCAGTTTTTCTTGATTGTTTACGAGTAAAGAGTGGTTGTGTGTTGAGGATTCCATGCGTCATCTTTGAAAATAGTTTCGGTGACAATTTCTGTGTGGGCATCGACTCACTTTTCCTTGACCGTTTATGAGTCACGGGGGCTTTGTGCGGCGCGAATCCATGGGTGAGCTCTCGAAACAAGTTCGGTGTTGATTTGAGTGGGCGGCGACTCGGTTTTTCTTTTGTTTCGGAGTAAAGAGTGGTTGTGTGCGTTGAGGATTCCATGCGTCATCTTTGAAAATAGTTTCGGTGACAATTTCTGTATGGGCAGCGACTCAGTTTTCCTTGCCCGTTTATAAGTCAACAGGGGCTGTGTGCGCGGACGAATCCATGCGTGAGCTCTCGAAACAAGTTCGGTGTTGATTTAAGAGTGGGTGCGACTCGGTTTTTTCTTGAGTTGTTTCGAGTAAAGAGTGGTTGTGTGTTTGAGGATTCCATGCGTCATCTTTGAAAATAGTTTCGGTGAGAATTTATGTGTGGGCATCGACTCACTTTTCCTTGACCGTTTATGAGTCAACGAGGGTGGCTTGTGTGGCGACGAATCCATGGGTGAGCTCTCGAAACAAGTTCGGTGTTGATTTGTGAGTGGGAGCGACTCGGTTTTTCTTGGCTGTTTACGAGTAAAGAGTGGTTGTGTGCTTTGAGGATTCCATGCGTCATCTTTGAAAATAGTTTCGGTGAGAATTTACCGTGTGGGCATCGACTCACTTTTCCTTGACGTTTATGAGTCCACGGGGGTTGTGTGCGTTGACGAATCCATGGGTGAGCTCTCGAAACAAGTTCGGTGTTGATTTGTGAGTGGGAGCGACTCAGATTTTTTCTTGGCGTTTTTACGAGTAAAGAGTGGTTGTGTGCGTTGAGGATTCCATGCGTCATCTTTGAAAATAGTTTCGGTGACAATTTACGTGTGGGCATCGACTCACTTTTCCTTGACCGTTTATGAGTCAACGGGGGTGTGTGTGGCTGACGAATCCATGGGTGAGCTCTCGAAACAAGTTCGGTGTTGATTTGTGAGTGGGAGCGACTCGGTTTTTCTTGATTGTTTACGAGTAAAGAGTGGTTGTGTGCTGAGGATTCCATGCGTCATCTTTGAAAATAGTTTCGGTGAGAATTTGTGTGGGCATCGACTCACTTTTCCTTGGCCGTTTATGAGTCAACGGGGGCTGTGTGCGCGGACGAATCCATGGGTGAGCTCTCGAAACAAGTTCGGTGTTGATTTGTGAGTGGGAGCGACTCGGTTTTTCCTTGTTTACGAGTAAAGAGTGGTTGTGTGCTAGTTGAGGATTCCATGCGTCATCTTTGAAAATAGTTTCGGTGAGAATTTATGTGTGGGCATCGACTCACTTTTCCTTGACCGTTTATGAGTCAACGGGGGGCTGTGTGCGTGGACGAATCCATGGTGAGCTCTCGAAACAAGTTCGGTGTTGATTGTGAGTGGGTGCGACTCGGTTTTTCTTGGCTGTTTCGGAGTAAAGAGTGGTTGTGTCTTTTGAGGATTCCATGCGTCATCTTTGAAAATAGTTTTGGTGAGAATTTACGTGTGGGCATCGACTCACTTTTCCTTGACGTTTATGAGTCACCACGGGGGGTGGTGCGGGACGAATCCATGGGTGAGCTCTCGAAACAAGTTCGGTGTTGATTTCGAGTGGGAGCGACTCGGTTTTTCTTGGCTTGTTTCGAGTAAAGAGTGGTTGTGTGCGTTGAGGATTCCATGCGTCATCTTTGAAAATAGTTTCGGTGAGAATTTACGTGTGGGCATCGACTCACTTTTCCTTGCCGTTTATGAGTCAACGAGGGTTTGTGTGGCGGACGAATCCATGGGTGAGCTCTCGAAACAATTTCAGTGTTGATTTCTAAGTGGGAGCGACTCAGTTTTTCTTGGTTGTTTTGAGTAAAGAGTGGTTGTGTGTCTTTGAGGATTCCATGCGTCATCTTTGAAAATAGTTTCGGTGACAATTTACGTGGGCATCGACTCACTTTTCCTTGACCGTTTATGAGTCAACGGGGTTTGTGTGTGCGGACGAATCCATGGGTGAGCTCTCGAAACAAGTTCGGTGTTGATTTGTGAGTGGGAGCGACTCGGTTTTTTCTTGATTGTTTACGAGTAAAGAGTGGTTGTGTGCGGTGAGGATTCCATCGTCATCTTTGAAAATAGTTTCGGTGACAATTTACGTGTGGGCATCGACTCACTTTTCCTTGACCGTTTATGAGTCCAACGGGGTGTTTGTGTGCGCGGACGAATCCATGGGTGAGCTCTCGAAACAAGTTCGGTGTTGATTTGTGAGTGGGTGCGACTCGGTTTTTCTTGAATGTTTACGAGTAAAGAGTGGTTGTGTGTCTTTGAGGATTCCATGCGTCATCTTTGAAAATAGTTTCGGTGAGAATTTACGTGTGGGCATCGACTCACTTTTCCTTGGCCGTTTATGAGTCAACGGGGCTGTGTGCGGTGGCCGAATCCATGGGTGAGCTCTCGAAACAAGTTCGGTGTTGATTTGTGAGTGGGGGCGACTCGATTTTTCTTGGCATTTTCGAGTAAAGAGTGGTTGTGTGCTGGCGAGGATTCCATGCGTCATCTTTGAAAATAGTTTCGGTGAGAATTTCGTGTGGGCATCGACTCACTTTTCCTTGAACGTTTATGAGTCAACGGGGGTTTGTGTGCGGCGCGAATCCATGGGTGAGCTCTCGAAACAAGTTCGGTGTTGATTTGAGTGGGGCGACTCGGTTTTCTTGAGCATTTTACGAGTAAAGAGTGGTTGTGTGTGTTGAGGATTCCATGCGTCATCTTTGAAAATAGTTTCGGTGAGAATTTACGTGTGGGCATCGACTCACTTTTCCTTGACCGTTTATGAGTCAACGGGGAGCTGTGTGTTGGCGAATCCATGGGTGAGCTCTCGAAACAAGCTTCGGTGTTGATTTGTGAGTGGGGGCGACTCGGTTTTTCTTGGCTGTTTTACGAGTAAAGAGTGGTTGTGTGGTTGAGGTTTCCATGCGTCATCTTTGAAAATAGTTTCGGTGAGAATTTGTGTGGGCATCGACTCACTTTTCCTTGAACGTTTATGAGTCAACAGGGGCTGTGTGCGCGGACGAATCCATGCGTGAGCTCTCGAAACAAGTTCCGTGTTGATTTCTGAGTGGGGTGGGACTCAAGTTTTCTTGAGTGTTTTCGAGTAAAGAGTGGTTGTGTGCGGCGAGGATTCCATGCGTCATCTTTGAAAATAGTTTCGGTGACAATTTACGTGGGCATCGACTCACTTTTCCTTGACCGTTTATGAGTCAACGAGGTTGTGTCGTGGCGAATCCATGGGTGAGCTCTCGAAACAACTTCGGTGTTGATTTGCGAGTGGGGGCGACTCGGTTTTTCTTGGCTGTTTACGAGTAAAGAGTGGTTGTGTCTTTTGAGGATTCCATGCGTCATCTTTGAAAATAGTTTCGGTGAGAATTTACGTGTGGGCATCGACTCACTTTTCCTTGAACGTTTATGAGTCACGGGGATGTGTGTGCGCGGACGAATCCATGCGTGAGCTCTCGAAACAAGTTCGGTGTTGATTTACGAGTGGGTGCGACTCGGGTTTTCTTTCTTGTTTACGAGTAAAGAGTGGTTGTGTCTTTTTGAGGATTCCATGCGTCATCTTTGAAAATAGTTTCGGTGAGAATTTGTGTGGGCGTCGACTCGAGTTTTCCTTGGCCGTTTACGAGTCAACGGGGGGGCTGTGTGCGAATCCATTCGTGAGCTCCTCGAAACAGGTTCGGTGTTGTTTTGGAATGGGCGGGACTCAATTTTTCTTGGCATTTTCGAGTAAAGAGTGGTTGTGTGCGGTGAGGATTCCATGCGTCATCTTTGAAAATAGTTTCGGTGAGAATTTATGTGTGGGCATCGACTCAGTTTTCCTTGCCCGTTTATGAGTCAACGGGGGGCATTTGTGTGCGGGCGAATCCATGGGTGAGCTCTCGAAACAATTTCGGTGTTGATTTACGAGTGGGAGCGACTCGGTTTTTCTTGGTTTTGTTTCTGAGTAAAGAGTGGTTGTGTGCGTTGAGGATTCCATGCGTCATCTTTGAAAATAGTTTCGGTGACAATTTACGTGTGGGCATCGACTCACTTTTCCTTGACCGTTTATGAGTCAACGGGGGTGTGCGTTTGACGAATCCATGGGTGAGCTCTCGAAACAACTTCGGTGTTGATTTGTGAGTGGGAGCGACTCGGTTTTTCTTGAGGATTTTTACGAGTAAAGAGTGGTTGTGTGCTTGGTGAGGTTTCCATCGTCATCTTTGAAAATAGTTTCGGTGAGAATTTACGTGTGGGCATCGACTCACTTTTCCTTGACCGTTTATGAGTCAACGGGGGTGTGTGCGGACGAATCCATGGGTGAGCTCTCGAAACAAGTTCGGTGTTGATTTCGAGTGGGTGCGACTCGGTTTTCTTGGTTGTTTTACGAGTAAAAGAGTGGTTGTGTCGTTGAGGATTCCATGCGTCATCTTTGAAAATAGTTTCGGTGAGAATTTACGTGTGGGCATCGACTCAGTTTTCCTTGACCGTTTACGAGTCAACGGGGACTCGTGGGTGACGAATCCATTGTGTCCTCTCAAAGCAGGTTTCGGGGGTCTTTTTGTGAATGGGGCGGGGACTCGATTTTCCTTGAGCTGTTTCGGAGTAAAGAGTGGTTGTGTCTTTTTGAGGATTCCATGCGTCATCTTTGAAAATAGTTTCGGTGACAATTTACGTTGGGCATCGACTCAGTTTTCCTTGACCGTTTATGAGTCAACGGGTGTGCGCGTTGTGACGAATCCATGGGTGAGCTCTCGAAACAAGTTCGGTGTTGATTTGCGAGTGGGGGCGGCTCAGTTTTTTCTTGATTTGTTTCGAGTAAAGAGTGGTTGTGTGCGGCTGAGGATTCCATGCGTCATCTTTGAAAATAGTTTCGGTGACAATTTTCGTGTGGGCATCGACTCACTTTTCCTTGACCGTTTATGAGTCAACGGGAGTTTGTGTGTGCGGACGAATCCATGGGTGAGCTCTCGAAACAAGTTCGGTGTTGATTTCGAGTGGGTGCGACTCGGTTTTTCTTGGTGTTTACGAGTAAAGAGTGGTTGTGTGCGCGGAGGATTCCATGCGTCATCTTTGAAAATAGTTTCGGTGAGAATTTATGTGGGCATCGACTCACTTTTCCTTGACCGTTTATGAGTCAACGGGGGCGTGTGCTCCAGATGGGGCGAATCCATGCGTGAGCTCTCGAAACGAGTTCGGTGTTGTTTTGCGAGTGGGGGCGGACTCGGTTTTCCTTGAGCAGGTTTAGGAGTAAAGAGTGGTTGTGTGTCTTTGAGGATTCCATGCGTCGGCTTTGAAAATAGTTTCGGTGACAATTTACGTGTGGGCATCGACTTACTTTTCCTTGACCGTTTATGAGTCAATAGAAGGCTGTGTCTTGGCGAATCCATGGGGTGGGCTCTCGAAACAACCGGTGTTGATTTGTGAGTGGGAGCGACTCGGTTTTTTCTTAATGAGATTTACGAGTAAAGTGTGGTTGTGTGTGCGAGGTTTCCATGCGTCATCTTTGAAAATAGTTTCGGTGAGAATTTACGCGTGTGGGCATCGACTCACTTTTCCTTGAACGTTTATGAGTCACGAGGGGAATTCGTGTGCGCGGACGAATCCATGGGTGAGCTCTCGAAACAAGTTCGGTGTTGATTTGTAAGTGGGAGCGACTCATTTTTTCTTGAGCGTTTTACGAGTAAAGAGTGGTTGTGTGTGCGGAGGATTCCATGCGTCATCTTTGAAAATAGTTTCGGTGACAATTTACGTGTGGGCATCGACTCACTTTTCCTTGACCGTTTATGA